>KV751330.1:1553137-1566669 GCA_001698575.1 Mola mola | reverse complement strand
GATCATTTTTTTTTCAGTTTCTTGGATCACTGAAATGATCCACAGTTAAGAGCAGGGCCTAATATGACTCCATCTGTCTGTCCAAGCCCCTTTTATTATCAGACAAAGGTAACAGTGGATTGGATCCGAAGCTGAGGCTGTAAATGTTTTGGAGTGTCTGTATGTGTGTGTAGTTGAGAACAGAGGAAGCCGACAGCTTGGAGTTCCTCTGGCTCTTACAGCCATCTCTTAACTCATGCTGACACATCCATGCTCAGTAAACACATACATGACACACACACACACACACACACACACACACACACACAACACTGGCAGGCGTTTAGGCTTATGCATGTTCATTATTCTTTGGTCTGCATCCAGCTTCCGAACAAGCATGCGATGAGCTCATTGTAATCGATACATGGGAAAAATGTTTACATATGATGTAAAAATGTGTCAGTGATTCATATGTACATATGACATATATGTATACATGAAATGTCACTGTCATTGATTCCTCAGGAATCAATCAGATCAGTGGATGAGGAAAATAAGTTAATTTTCATTAAAACAAAAGTGATTTCCTTGCAATTTTATGCATCTTGTTGAGGTATTTCCATTTGTGTTACTGTATTTCATTTGATTGTGTTTCACAATCCCACAGAGTCTATGCTTATATATATATTTTTATTTTCTGTTTGCTTTCTCTGAACTGTTTGCCTCTTTTAACAACTCGGGGGATTAAATCTCTCTTGAGCATGCCAGATTTCTTTCCTTTAGGAACAGTAAAAAAAAAAAACAGGCAAAATATGCCCTCAGATGTAGCAGGTGAGGGTCTGCAAGCACTTCATTACTCAGATGAAAAATGTATTCTTCTCATCTCCAGGTTCTTTCTTCCTCTGCCTACCTGTCTTTTTCTCCTGTATTTCCAGCTGGCTCTGCACCCAAGGCGAGAGAGCAGCAAACCTATCCTTCCTTTCTGCTTCTCTCTCTTTCTTTTAGCTTTGTGGTTGCTTTCTGGTTTCTTCCACAACCCTGTGGTCTCCTCAAAGGATTTCCCCCGCTAACTGAAAGGTATTGAATCATATTTTTTTTTTTTCAGGAATATTTAGATGATGAAATGCATGCAAAACAACAAAAACAATAAGGTAAGGCCTTGCCTATGCTTAATTAGACTAAAATGAAACTTTTTCTTAGCTCACAGGCAGCATGGATTCTAGGTCACAAATTCAACCCAGTGCATGGTCATTATGCACCAAATATCCTGCAACACTTTCCCTCTAAGGGAAACACACACTGCTGTTCTAGCCTGGAAGCTGCCTTGGCTAACACTGACAGTTTTTATTTCAAATGTTCTTTTGCTCCAAAGTTTTAAACACTGATTCACAACACAGAGAGACATAAATCTGTAGAGGGCCATTAATCATAAACAAACCCATTTTGTTTCTTTGTTAGAAGCTATATAAAACTAAGGGCTAGGAGCTATGAGCAAACCAGTTGACTTGGTCAGCACAGATAAAAACAAGAAAAGATTGAGGTGAAAACTGTATATGAGGATATTTGATTGCCACCGATAAATGCTTTATGCCCCTAAGGGAAACGTAGGCCATTGAGGGTAGAACAAATAATAATACACACTAAATAAGACATAAAGATAGAACAAGTAAACAAGCCTATTCAACAACTGATATATATTGTAAAGATAATATGGTATTTATCACAGTGGTATAATCACTTTACAGATCATTAGTAATAACAACATTAATTTACTACTTGAATCTAAGAAAAGCTGATTGTGATTCATTCTAAATCAAATTTTTTAAGAAAAAATATATATTTCTGCATAGTTCTATATTCAGACTTTTGTATAAACTGTCTAAAAAATGTGTTATTACCACTGCATAAGAAAATCACATCCATTCCCTATCAAAATATCACAAAAAGATTCCAGAGATTCCAAGGCCAGTGTGCATACAATTAAGTGTGTAACAAGAGTGACTTTGGCTTCAACACTTAATTAAACCTGATGAGTTACCATATTAACTTACAAGAAACCTGCCGAGCAGATTTCCACTTACTAAGGTACACACTTGCTGAGAATGCTATAATTAACCAGTTCCTGCTTGTTAAACATCATTAGGGCTGCAGGCAACAGCAGTCTAACTGGAAATCAACCAGCTACATTATTTTAGGGCAACTGAGATGACTATGTGTCATCATTTATATATCAAAACATAACTTAACATTGTCAATGACAGAAATGTTAAAAAAAATCCTACGCAAAGCAAGGCAAGGCTTGCTTTGTCCCCTAAAATCTATACTGTTAATGCTCTATGTTTTGCTCTTTTCTCAAGGTGTTCACAATTCTCACATAAACATCACCATCCGCAACCAAACCTCATCACAACTGTCACTGACCAGTCCAGGCCAGGCTGGACCGGGCCCAGGGTCTGACGTGGCTTTGGCTCTCTGTTGGCAGCTGGATGGAAGTGAATGAGCTGGCGATGATATCAGATTAGCACGGCCTGAAGATTCAGCATCTCATCCTGATGTAGCAGACTTACAGAGAGGGGCTAGCAAAGCTGCTTCACCCAGAATAGGACGAAGAAAGGTACAAAAGATGCCTGTAGGCTTAAGCTACCTTTTGTGTTGCTCACTTGGGCTTTACACATTTCTTTTCACCTGTATATAGCATATACAATTAATCTGCAGATTATTTTCACAATAACTGAGTAATTATCTACCCGATTAATTGTAAAATAATTTTAGAATCATTTTCATATTTTTTCAGAATCCAAAGTGACCCTATGGTCCCACCAATATTTAAAAACCAAAAGTCAGAATGATAAAGAAAAGCAGCAAATCCTGACATTGTAGAGGTTGGAACCAATAAATGTTTGACATTTTTTACTTGAATCAAGAC
This sequence comes from Mola mola, assembly GCA_001698575.1. Taxonomy (NCBI): domain Eukaryota; kingdom Metazoa; phylum Chordata; class Actinopteri; order Tetraodontiformes; family Molidae; genus Mola; species Mola mola. The sequence goes on along the minus strand of KV751330.1, from coordinate 1,563,764 downwards.
TGGCAAAATGATTTGATTATCAAAATAGCTGGTGCTTAATTTCCTTCAGATTGGATAACTGATTAACAACTGCAGCTCCAGTTATTGGCTAACAAAACCAAATTAGTCAACCTAGTCAACTTATTCAAGGTTTGACATGAGGATGCACCAAAAAGGAAATTCAGGGCCGACACCTATATTTCAAATCCCAACTTGGCCAATACCAATAACTGATTTAATATATTTTATTCCAAGGAAATTAAATAGAAAATCCTATGTATAAAAAAATGACATGACACATAAATGTACACAAATACGCCACACCAGACAAGGTAACAAAATCAATAAAGTGATTTTCATCTGAGGGGGTGTTTAAAGCTGCTGTCCAGGTGTAGGACAGCAGACACAGCCAGTGCAAAATGAAACCAGATCACACGATAGGTTCTAGGTATTAATGGTATGCCACCTTATTTCCCGACAGCAAATATGGCGATACTGAGCCGATAAATCAGTATACACCTACTGTGATCCACGGATAATTGTGTGCACACATGGGGCCTAATTTGTTGACATGCTGAAACCTGCCTCGGGCAAAGCATTGCAAAATAAAGTAGACGCAGGTGAACCAAAGGTACGAGCGTGAACTTTCCTCACACGCTCACCTGCTGCGTCGCTGAAACCTGACGTGCATGTGTTAGTCATGTGACTGCAGTTACTGTCACTACATCAGTGTAACGATGGGGCTTTGGGTGTAATATGTACACTGAAAGCCGTGTGGGATGACATGTGTGTAAAACTGAGGTGTTTAATAACTGCAGCGAGCCTACTCTACAATACTCCCCTACACACACACACACACACACGCGCACACACACACGCACACACACACACACACACACACACACACACACACACAGTGAGGTATGAAGTCACCCGTGTATGACACACCGCGGCCGCAGCACCGCGGGCACTCGGTGCCTCCGCACAGTCAGAAATAATCGGTTCACACAATTTTAAGTCACACTAAGACAAACGCCGGGGAAACCCACGTCGCGTTTGGTACCTTTTAAAGTTAGCCAAGCCTACACTCCCCTTCTTTTTCACTTCTGGCGGCAGCAATGCGGTAGTCGGGCCGGGTTGAACTGAGAACACTGACGGACTAACGGGCGCCAGAGGACGCAGCAGCGGCACCAGCAAGCAGCGAGACCTACCTTCTCCCGTCGCCGTCGTCCCAGGACACTCCCATGCATCGAAAACGCAGACGATACACTCTACCCGTCTCTCAGGTACAAGCCAGACTCGGAAAAGTTCGGGAGGACGGGCTGTCACGACAGAGGGACTCCGGTTCCAAGCTAACTCCGGCGGCAGCGCGGAAGGACGGGAGCAGAGGAAGGGAACGCCACAACATGCGGAGGAGCGAGCATGCCAGTGACGTCATCACGCAACGTTGACGTGGAGGCTAACTTCTTTTTTTTTTAATCACCAAGAAAGCTGAAATAGTGGAAAAACCTTATTTGATAAATATGGAGCATCATATTTAGCAAAATATAATATATATTTTTATCAATCTCAATGTGCTATTGTGATAAAATATGTAGCTGGAGATATAATCATCATCACTTGACCAACCTCAACCAATGAACCAAGTAAAAACATTCTTTGAGATTAAGATCTATTTTCTAAGAGCGACTTGGCCAAGAGGGCAGCATTAATATTGGTCCAACAATAAGCAAAGATATACAGACGGACACAAATCTTACACACCACAGGCAAGAGACAAATGTATCCACTCAACATTCAACTTCAGGACAAAATGAGTGAAATGAGATGGAGAATTTAGAGGCAGTTGCATTGACCAAAGGCACCATTTTGTCCACCCTTTAAAACTGATTTGAATGAATTGGTAACACTTCACAAAAAGGGTATTTTACCTGACATAAAGTAATGCAGCAATGATCATTTGCTTACAGTTAATTCATGCGTAATTTAATCAGTCCTCACGTTAACTGTGGTACTTAAAATGGTTTCTGACTATATTATTAACATTAGTTAATGCAATAATTTACATTAAGCATTTGAGAAGTATTTGGACAAAGATGGCCACCTAACTCTAACCCTAATAAAGCATTCATTAATAGGGGGGGGGGGAAAATCATCAAGTTTAAAATTTCAACACACCCATTTGGGACTTGATTAACACTATCAATACAAGAACTTTGACACCAAAAGTAACTCTGTATCTTGAAAATAACTCCTCACCCCTTGAAAATGAAAAAAAGAACCCAAAAAGTGGCATTTTCTGCACATTCCGCCTGGTATGCATAAGCTATTCTTACTGTTTGCCTATATACTGTTGAATAAATGCTTTCAAACCCATTTGGGAATTAATAAACACTATAGATAGAAGAACTGTTACACCTCAAAGTAACACTATCTTGAAAATAATCCCCCATCCCTCTTTAAAATTAAAATAAGAACACAAAAAGAGCGTTTATTTTGGCTGTTCCGCACTTTTCCAGCTTCGTCCAAACATAGTGTTGCCTACTTCAATCACAGCTGAGCTCGCCTCACTGATAGAAAGTCCCTTTCCTGAGAGATTGGCTATAGTTGTATAGAACTCATCCCAGACTTTTCTCTCGGACAATCGTATGTGTTGAAATTCTTGTGGTAGTGGATCTTCATCCATGTCTAGTTCAGCAACATCCGTGAAGATTTTTTTCCTTCCCTTGGGTTCTGCTCGCACCTCACTCACTTCACCCTCCTTTTGAAGCTGTGTGTCAGTCTCAGACATCTGTCTCAGTCGCTTTGGGGGTGTGCCCTCTGTCTCTTCATCGCTGCTGCAGCTGGATATCTCACCAGCTTCAATCAAGATATCTGTGATGTGGTCCAGAGTTTGATATGAGAACTGCTGGTCTCTCTTCCTCTGGTACTCTTCACTCCTCTCCCTCAACCTTTGGGTTCGCATCATGCTATGGTACCAGACAGGGTCCACACCTTTGGAACAGAACATCCTTCGCTCTGTCTTCTGGTCTTCATAGTATTTGTGCTCCATCTCACTCATGCTTACACACCACTCTTTCTCCAGTGATTGTCGCCGTATAGGGTCGTGGGCAAATACATCAAAGAGCTCAGACTTTGTGTGAAATAACTCTTTGTATTGTTGGACAGCCAGTGAGTCTTCTTTCCCCGTCTGTCCATACCTCTTTCTGCCCTCACTGAACTGTTTCCAGATCCTTTCTATCTTCCTCTGGATGGTGCTCAAGGAAACACAAAACACAGTGTCGTGGTAGTACTTGGCGTAGACCTGTTTTGCCACTTCCCGTGCTGCCATGGTTGTAGTCACTCTCCCATTGCCCATCTCCAGGTGGTACCGTATCATGCTTATGACACTCTGCAGTGTGGGGAGTTTTGTGGGTGGTTGGAAGTTCTTGGAGGGAGGAAAGTCGGTATCTGCATTATAAATGTTTCCGGTAGATCTAGTTTTGGACATGCGTCTGGGCTCTGCCATGCTTGATGATTTATGTCATCAGACTGATGTGACTTCTCTGAAAAAGATAAATATTCTAAATTAGATTAAGTTACAAGCACTAGGTCTAGGAGAGTGTTAATTACTTCGGTGCTGTCTACTACTTTAGCTTAATGTAACAGTTAGCTAAGTAATTAATGTATAATAAAGCTAGCTGGCTAATTTGAGCAAAAACATGTCAAATCAACTGTTGCACTAAGCTAGCTAGCTATCTAGCTAGTTTGAGCCGTCAGGCAACTAACTGTAGAATTCAGCTAGCTTGCTAGCTACTTTGAGGTGTCAAGGAACTAACTGCTAGCTAGCTAGTTTGAGCTACATTCTTAACAGCTAGCAAGCTAAAAGTATGCCTAATATTGGATGGAAAGTGACATAAACCAAGCTAAATTATCATATAATTTTTTGTTAAAAAGGAAAAAACATACCTGCGACAACTCTGTTTAACTGCTTGTCTGATGGTGTGTTGAATATGATCGTCTGCTTGGGGATTTCAACGGTTTGCTTGCAGTCAACCAGGAGCCACAATGCATTATGTAAATGTACTTTATTACATTAGAACTTTGCAACATCTGACAGGTGAACCAAAGTGTTCTCTTAAGATTTTATTTTATCTTTAATGATAAAAGGGGGAAAAAGTGGGAAAAAAAAACATGTCCGATTTAGTTTTTTTGGGTGGGGTGGGGGGTTTATTTCATGATAGGTACCATCTCCCAATACAAAATATATCCCAAATGACCCAATGCACCATCCCTGAAGTGGGCGAAATCATTTTCCAATTTTTTAATTTTTAGGCCATTTATCCACCCGCCCTATCATTAACCTCAATTTCTTTGTGTACCCAAATGTAAAGTTGAAAACATACCCCTTAAGTGAGACATTGTCAATGCCTAAGACTTTTAAGTAAGCATGACTTAACTACAATCAATCATTTGCTAACCTGAATTAACCATTAAAGCTCTTTGTGACCCTTATTTTAAAGTTGAAAACATGTATCCCTTAAATGACACTTTAGAGTATGGTTTTGAACTATTGAGTAATATTTAAACGTCTTAGTTAACAAGAAAGGGCAAATGATTACTTTGCCCATTAATTAGCTGTTGGCAAATGCTTATTCCTGCATTAACTGTTAATTAATGTACTGTACAATGTGCTGTTATTGTACAGTGGTACCATTTAAACTAAGCATTTACACTATACACCAGAATATTTAATGTAAATTAAGCTATCTATATAGTTTGTAGAAGTGCATAGCTTAACTATAAAATATAGTTTAGTGCACCACTACATGATTATGGAATATAGATTTGATGAACTATCTAGCAAACACAGTAATTAAAAATTGTGTAACAAACAGTTTTTTCTGTTGTAGATTTTAAATATTATAGTTAACTAAACCATTACTGTTATTTCTTTACAGGATATGAAAGCATAGATTGAAATGGCCTCTCATAATGCATCTCATATTGACAGGTACATTATAAGCACAAATCAAGACTAGATTGAATAAATGGCTATGCATGGTGCATAAATTATAATAATACATATTTTAGAATTATAAATTATACTGTATACTAGGGATGTATGATATTTGATTTCTGCCCACATCCAATATCCAATACATATTTTCCTTGTATTATGGCCAGTTGCCGATGCAATGGCTATTTTCCCCACTTAATTGCAGATTGTCGTGATGGCCAAACAGCAGATGCAGACATGCAAACAGACAAACTTGAACACTTATTTGTGGACTACAACACAAACCAGGTAAGGAGAAATAAGCAAAAGCAACTGCAGACTTTGAAAAGAATGCTTTATTGATTGATTGATTGATTGATAGTGCCTGTTTGGTATTATGAAACATACAGTATGAAATAGAATCATAGTCAAAGACACAAACTCCAACTCTCCCTAAATAAAAATCGGATACATGCAAAACATCATCTTAAACACTTACAAATAGCTGACAAAAAAAAAAGTATTATTGAAAGTCATGGTACATTACTCATTTCCTACAGGGGTGCCCTTTGACCTACAGATAAAGGCTATAAAATGCTCAATGCTACAGTTAAACATTCTGGAAATAAAACTTTCTATAGGCTGACTTCTACAAACTGCAATTCTATTAAGCAACATAGACATGATTTCATTTACAATTAAAATGAAATAAAAATTGAGTAAAAAAATATCTAAGGAATCAAGTATAAGTTAAAGTTTGATTGAGAAACTTTGCACTGGTAAAGTCTGTAAAAAATGATTTAGACTATGGCTTATTTTATCCTAATTCAAAGACCTCTCTGGAATAAAACTGCGAAACCCTATAATTTTCGCATTAAGCAAAGAGCTGCAAGAAAGCATTAATAGATATAAGAAATTAGGAAAAACAGTAAAAGAATCACTTCTGTCATGTTCATGTACATTCATAATGCACATTTGGTCCCTATATTGCACAATTGTTCAATACGTCAATTCATTGATGTTCTGCTCCATCTATTGTATTAGAGTTTTGATACTTGAGATACGACAAAAGGCACAGCATGTTTCTTTGGACGAGTGAATGTTGTCATAGGTTTGTCTGTGAGGCTTAAATGGCGCTGGCACTTGCTCAGCAGTGTATTGGTCAGACTTCACATTTCTTTTTATCTAAAACGCCACTGAACCATATACCTTCCTCTTTCATCTGTTACGCTTTCTCACTCATACCCTCATCCGCTCACACATACACACACACACACACACACACACACACACGCACACACACATGCACACACACACATGCACACACACACACGCACACACACACACAAAACGCATAATTGCACAATTTCACTGCAAAGCTTTTGAGCATCATTTCTGCTCCTCTGTGCTTTGTGAATTGTAATCATTCCACGGTAACAGACTTGGCCAAGTTTCTGGGAAAGTCGACCTGCAAAAATAAAAAGCAGTGTGTGAGAAGCGGTGACAAAAACAATGCAGAAGCAAACCTCACACAGGCATCTGTAACAAGTGCAGCCTGTTACGCTCATCACACCCACTGGTACAGAAAGTTAATAATCGGAACTGAAGAAGCCTCTTGGATGAGAGGCAAAACGTCTTCAAGGAACTACAAGAGGTTGCCTTCTACTTAAACACCAAGACTACCATGACCTGGATGACTGAGAATCTTCACAGACAATGTTAATAATTCATTTGCTGCTAGTGAAAAATATCCTCCCAGATTGTCCTGCATGTGCATGAAGTCCAACTGAAATGATGTTGTTATGCTTTCATATTCACAAGTATCATTCTATTATGATACTTGTGCTGCCCAGTGCATGGCACTGAAAACAAACGTGCTGCAGTAACAAAGCAGACATACAGCTTAAAACATTTGAGTAGAAAATTACACGGGCACAACGTGTTCCAGAACATACAGTAAGTTTGAAAGTTTAAATTTAAATGTCATATTTTCCATCAGTTTTAGATATTGTCAACGAAGATGTTGTAATTTTCATAATATAATCTTGTCATAGAAATGTGATACTTTACTAACCTTCTCAAAATCATATAATCATGACCAATAGTTTGGTTTACATCTCTATTGTGTCAAGCGTAATGATATAGTACTTAAATAGAACATCACCATTGATATATTTAAGCATGACATTGTTTGTGCGTTCTCCCTTATTTGTAGAGCTCACATACTGTAAGTGCTGAAATTAGCAGACAAAGCAAATGTTAAAAAAGCAAAAATACATAGTAGTTATAAAGGTTTCCGTACATGGGTTAAAAAAATGTGTCAACAACTTACATCGTATCCTCGCAGGACGGCCAAATGGAAGGACAGCAGCTGCAGGGGGATGACACTGAGGATGCCCTGCAGACAGTCCACGGTATGTGGCAGCTCGATGGTCTGGTAGGCATTCTTAGTCATGTCAGGGTCATCCTGGCAACAAAGGATGATTGGCCGGCCCTGACAGAGACAGAGTCGGACATCAGTCATCTTTTGCTGCATTATGTTTATGTGAAAGTGCATGTGTCAAGGTATGCTCCTCCAGAGCTTACTGATCTGGCAGTGACTTGTTGCAGAGCGTTCTGGCACTTGTTGTAGCAGGCATCTCTCATGATGATCATGATGACTGGCATCTCTTTGTCTACCAGAGCCAGGGGCCCATGCTTCAGCTCCCCGGCCAGAATGCCCTCTGAGTGCATGTACGTGATCTCCTTGATTTTCTGCATTAGAATAATAAAAAATAGCTCAGTAATTTATGGACCAGAACAGACATTACAACACTGTTATTTCAGCACGATAGTTCACTAACTCACCAGCGCCCCCTCTAGGCAAGTGGCATAGTGGAACCCTCTGCCCATGACGAGCAGAGATTTTTGCTGATACAGTTCATTGGCAATGGCCTTAATCTTCTCATCCAGGGACAACACCTTCTTTATCAGCTCTGGCACAGTACAAGCAAGATATGTGGGCACAGAACAACAGAACAAAAAAAAACAACTTTGTTTAGCTTAATATGTAAGTGTTTGATACTATATTCTCATGTCAAGACCACAAGGATTTGTGTTTATGATTTACTGATATTTGCTTGACTGACCTGAAAGCATCTTGAGGCCATTGATGATCTCCAGTCTTCTCATCTGTTGGGAGAGCCTGTCCTCGCTCATCATCAGGGCAAACATGATGAGGGCCACAAACTGACTGGTGTAGGCCTGGATCACATACAGAAGAGAACCCGTGTAACCCCCAGCTGTACGGCACAGTGACTCTATTAAACACCACGGTTGTGTGTTGTCATGCAGGATGAGGCAAGCAGCATGACAATTTCTCTGTGTTTGGTTTTATCTAACCCGTGATCTGTCAAGACCCAGTGAATTAACTGAATATTTTTTTGGGAAATGTGGTAGAAATATGCCCAAAATGAGTGGGGAAACTGAGAGTGTACAGTTTGCAGGGATGGGTAATGATGCAAGCTCAAGGATTGATACTGGCTGTCTGTGACTGGAAACTTGAATATTTTAACATATTTGATGTTGTTTTACTGTTTATTTTCTAAGTTAGCCTATTGAACTTGGTGTCACATGATGAAACAGAGCCTCATTCGAAGCCAGCTAAACAGCGGGAGCAACAGGCTGTTGTACTTCATACTGCAGCACTAGCTTAGCTAGCATTTGCTGTGTTGTGCACACATTTGACTTCTTGCTAGTGTGTGCTTGTCTGTGCTACTGTATGAAAATATACCTGACAGCCATGTCAGTGTTCACAGTTGTTCACTCATATGAATTCATTTGGTTGGTAAAACTGTGTAGCTGTAAGTAGCATACAACATCTAGCTTGCTCAGTTCACTTGGTACTTCTGCCCTGTGCAACCACATATTTGCGAAACAAACATGGGAAAATGGTTATGCCACGTATCAATTTGCACAAAGAGCAAAAACAATGGCAGACATGCATTTGATCATGTTTGTGGTATTGAGATATTTTTCAAAATCAAAGTCGTGTGGACAGGACTTTTTTAAAAACTGAGGTGAAAAATATGAACTTGTGGACAAGGTCTTAGATAATAGGACATAATGCATCCTTGGATCTGTTGGCGCTGTTGACGTGACTACAACAAGGACTGGGCACAACTTTTGGCCAACAGCAATCAAATGAGGGATTTATTGCTTCATGTAACATTTCCTTGTCAAATGAGTGAACATCCATCTAGAATTACTATGTTGCTATTTCTGTTTTGCTTATTGCTGCTGACGGATTATGAGCAGGTGTTATGGAGCTATGTGATGTATAAAAATATAAATTAGAAATACCTTGGTGCTAGCCACTCCTATCTCAGGCCCAGCATTGACATGGACCCCGCAATCCGTTTCTCTACAAATGGAGCTGCCCACAGTGTTGGTTACACCAACCGTCAGAGCGCCATGCTTCTTACAGTAGCGTAACGCCATCAAGGTGTCTGCTGTCTCTCCTGAGGACACAGAGGGGATGAAGAGGTATGACAACAAAGCACAGTTACAGGATTGTTTGGGGGGGGGACTTATAAAAAAAAATTCACATAGTTCAAATAGGACCTGCCAATTTCGTCAGAAGTGTATTAGGAACATGAGAGCACCATCTCGAATTATTGTAAGAACAGTGTTTTGGAGATTGTGTGTGGTGTTCACCTGACTGGCTGATGAAGAAACAAACATCGTCCCTGAAGACTGGTGTGTTGCGGTCCAGAAAATCGCTTGCCAGTTCCACCATGACTGGCAGCTCTGTCAGCTCCTCAAGGACCTGTCTGGTCTGAAAATTAACAAAAAGCAGTGGATAAAATTCCACTATAATTATAATCATCACAACGATCTTTGCAAAGTTTATTTCATGTTTAAAACTTCACTTTTATAGCGAGGATGTCAAAAAAAAAGAAATGTGTGTAAAGCGTTAATGACAAACTGATGGAATGATTTGAAAACGTTTCCCAACATGTATTTCAGTATGATACAATGAAACCACATTTAAAGTCAAACTGACCGACTCATATTTAAATAATTACATTTTCTAAATATAAACTTATCTTAAATTTGACGCCGGCAACATGTTTCAGAGATTTGTTAGAAACATTTCAAAGGTAAATAAGTTATTTAGTAATCAGCCGTTTACAAGCAAAGATGCTGCAAAGGTGAGCACTTTGTGATTGAGAGTGGGAGGAAATTTGTAAATCTTTAACATTAGCAAAAGATTAAGATAATCCAGAAAAAAAGAGGCAGGGCAAAGAGGCAGGGCAAAAAGCAACACTGAAGGCCAGTCTCAGGCTGGTCTGCATTAACAGCGGGTATGACTGTATCAGCGTCAGGTCTGAATAGGCTGAAGAACACTTTGGGTAACTGTTCTTTAATAGTGGTTACAGTTTATCACTTCTCCCCCGAATGCAAGCCAAGACTTGCATTCCTAAAGTAAAAGTAATTACAAGTCTGATCAACAACATCCGGAAACAATGAACTTCAAAATGACTCATTCAAACTGAAAAAATGTTCTGTGGTTCTAGGAAACCGTGGACTTGATGTCCTCCGAGCTAAAGCAGAAATGTATGGAGGTGTATTGGTGGCCATAACGTGACTAACTTGCTGTGATCCACACAATTTCCTTTTGAGGAACGT
>KV751330.1:1535939-1552986 GCA_001698575.1 Mola mola | reverse complement strand
AGAGCATATTCTTGATTTGGAACTCATGTTGTAAGTTTTCAAAGAAAAAATTAGGTTTATCAGTTTGTACATCAAATATGTTATATTTGTGTGTTCTATTGAATATACCTACTATGTCTAAAAGGACTTACAAATCATTGTGTTACGTTTTTATTTACAGTTTCCCTAATACTTTGGTTGATCAATACAGACATGAACCAGTCATAGCTGTACTAATCTTAACCGTCATCATTGCGCTTATCCCATTTCATTTTACTCACAGCCACTGCAGCGTGGAAGCTAGTCCCACAGCCAATCATGATTAGCCGTTTGCAGCGCTTGATTTCTTTCAGGTGATCCTTCAGCCCCCCGAGAACCACTGAGGAAACACAGACGACAGTCTCAGGTAAAAAAGGATACTACAGTTTGACTGTTTCAGGTCCTCATGGGAATCCATGATAGTGATCAATAACCGTTCCTGCAGCAACCATTTTGAAAATCAAATACCAGATCGTGTCCCTATTTAATCCTGCTAAGGTTGAATGATGTTTCACTGCATATCCTTTAACCTTGAAGGGCGGAGCAGGTCGTGAAATCACGAGTTACCTGTGTTGGTGTCGAAACAAATCCGGCCTCTCATGGTGTTGACTACTGACTCCGGCTGCTCAAAGATCTCCTTCTGCATGAAGGAGTCAAAGTTGCCTGCAAAGGATGCGAGCACATGTTTAGATCAGTGTTAAAGTCCTGCTTCAGCCATTGATTAAACCCTTCAGAACTCATCCTACATCTTTGCCTCATCTAAGTTGTGGGGATCTATGAATGTGCTATTCTAATCCCGGTCCCACAGTGGCAAGTTCTAACAATGGAGAAGCCATGCATGCAAAAACCAGACACAGATTCCCAGAAAGAAGAGGAGGAGCTTAATCTAACAAACTGATGCATCAGAAGGGTAAGTTTCATTAGGCGCACCCCTCCAATTTTTTAGGATTGTTTTTTTAGGTTTTCTACATAGAAGACTCAGAGAGTCAGAATTTGTTTTTTGGGGTGATTTTTGGTAGATTGCAGTGTGGTAGTATATAAAAATACCCATTGGACATGTTAACAAGGTAAAAAAGGAAAAATAAAAAAGGATTTTCATCAGAAATGAAAATAGAGAACTGGTAAAAGGTGGCAGGTATGTGTTGGATGAGGCTGACAGATGTATTATGTTTTCACTTTCAGCCAGCAGAGGGCGAACAAGCATAAATCTACAAACTAGACAGGACTCCGAGCACTGCCTGCATACATTACAAACTGACTATTTAAGTTAAGTTAAACCAACTATGTAGGAACAAAAATATTTTACTGCCCCAATATCCACCTTTTGGGCCATTGCTGACCTTTCATAATCTGTTGCAGCTCCATCTGTAAGGTCTGGATGGCTCTTACTGGATCCTCACCCACCCGTCGGTTTACCCTGTGGATGGAGAGCTTCCCATCGGTCACCACTGCAATGTCATCATCCTCCATGTACAGCACCTTGTTGGTGTGCTCGATGATGGCACTGTGGGTACAGATGAGAAGCAGATAAGTGACATGTTTGTTTCTTTTTTTTAAACTAAAATAACAGATTCATCACAAAACACCAAGAGACCGTCGGGGATTGACCTTGCATCAGAAGCGAAGTAATACTCCACAGTCCTGCCATCCCCCACAGAGCTGATAGCATTGGAGCAGTCGGGACGGTTATGACTGTTCTTCTCCTGGATTCCTTCCTTGAAGTGAGCTAAAAGGGCAAATGTCAGAGATCATTTTTTTTTATCTTCCGGTGACTAAAACAACAAAGATGTGCTCATCACTTTTCCTCTCGACTGGAAATTCGGATTTTCCGTTGAAGGAAATCTTGTGGAACGGCAGGCTCCACAAAACAGTACATTAATATTATGATCATGAATAAACGTTTTGTCATGTTAAAAAGGATGTGAAACTGATGGCTGCTTCCTTTGTTGTCTTTGATTGATTTGTTAGTTCTGTATTTATTTCTGGTAAGTGTTTAAAATTTTGAATATCTTACTGTAAAGTTTTGCCCAAATTCTAGTCCAAAAGTGACAAATACAGCAGTTTTCATGTAAAGAAAAGGGATGTCAGGTCCTCTTGAGTTTAATGTAAGACTGGCAAAAAAACAATTTCGCTGTGACTCTATATGTCTAAACAACAAAGAGGACATGTGGTAACAGAGATATTATTGAAAGGAACTGAAAGGATTTTTTTTTTTAACCATTAGAATAACGCTGTTTGGTTGAACTTTGGACTGATCTCACGTGAACCATTAAAAAGGCACAAAATTTAAATGAACAGACGAACCAGCAAAGACTTCCTCACAGAAGAGACAAAGAAGCAACGAAAAGAAGACATGCAGGGTGTTGCTGACAATAAACAATGATGGTCGATGAACAGATGTTCTTTACTCTAACTCTTTAATCTTGAAACAGCTCCTCTAAGGCTGCAGTCAGAAATCCCACAAATGGTTTTCTAGAAACCTCTCTTAAAGAGAGTCGTTGCTCAATGTTGACATAAAACACCAAACATCTGTCTTGGCACTATACTTAGCCAAGCCAGTGACTTTGACCAAGTCATTCTGGAGTTGTCACACAACATCTGAGAGGATCCAGAGTTAGAGAAATATCACACTGTCTGTGCAGTAAAGACAGAAACTGAGTCTTGTTTGGAGGCCATGGAACAAGGCTACTTTGTTTATCATGCTGGACCATAAACTCTGTAAACCGCTTTTTGCTGATTCTTCTGTGCCATACAGCTCCACTGATACCTCAAACTCTTAAAAACACATCAAAGAGGCGCTTTGTTGCACTTGGTGACATTCCAATACAAGCACACAGTGTAGTTTATTTAGATTCAATCCCACTTTCAGGATCCTGCTGCTGCAAATACTCACTTGTTTACCCAATCAGTGGCTGAAAAACGAATATTTTATTTGAGTTTGCTCAAAACTATTCCTACTGGCTTTTTTGTTGTTTTCAAGAAATTAATTAGCCTTTCTCCTAAATTCAAGTGTATATGTAGTATAAGTGACTCCTTTTCAACATTTACGGCCATTTAGAGTGACAGACAGGCCGGACCAGTCGGACACAGATGCACTGTTGGCTTGAGCTTTCACTTGATTTACAGAAATGTAAGAATGTAGTCCATCTGCAGTAATGAAACAGACCTTTGTAGAGCAGTATTTATAAAATTCTTGAGTTGCAAGGACCTCAACTCGCAACTCAAAATCTGTTTATTTACAAGCTTTCTTGACTCCTGGTACCTTTGTGTACCTCAGAGACACTGATACTGTCACCAAGAAAAAAACCCCAAGCATTTAGTATGCAATTAAAGTATAAATATTCCTAAGGGAATGTGTGCAGGGGCTATACAACTGGCTGCATTTGCAGACAAATTTTGGGTGCAGTGTAAGCGGGTAATGGCAGAGACAGAGAGGGAAACAGAGCTCACCACTGTTGTACTGGATGGGGATATTATCGGTCAACAGCTCGTGCTCGCTTCGCACTCCAATGAGCAGCGGACTTCCTCTCCTGGATGGAGGAGTGGAGGGAGGATGGAGAATTTGGTTAGGGGTGAGAGACAGGAGGTGATTAAGGTTTGGAGATGCACAACACTGTCAGATACAGACACTTTCACTGTGTACTGCTGTGTTATTCCATGTGTTCTTTTCCTGCTTTTATTGAATTATCTTGTCCTTGCACAGCCTTAAACTCAGTATCTTGACTTTTATTTGTATACATTTGCAAGAAATACAGCGTCTCTTCTGAACTGCCTAATCTTCAGTATTAGACAGTGAACCTGCACCTTCCTGGTTCCACTGGCTGCAGGTTTCATGTGATGTTCTCCTATTGGCTGTGAAGGCAGAGAAGGTGTAACCACTTGGAGATTTTCTAGTTGAGGGAGGGCGTGTGCCCTCCCTGACGCAATGCAAACAAAACATCATGCTTCATGGCATGGTACTATGACGCCCACCCGTGAGAGACTACTTTATCCGTTCTGTCTGGATCGCTCTTTTCTCTCCGGCAAAGTGTCTCTCTGCAGCCTGGCGACAAGGATATAAGACCACTAGTTGTTTTAAGGGGCGTGGGGACATGGAAAGGGAGGTTTGCAAACAGAAACATGTGGTCAGTATACTGTGGGAAGGAGAGAGAGAAAGCACGGCGATAAAAGAAGAGCAAATAGTAATGCAGTGAAAGACAGGCTGGTGGAGAAAAAGAGTGGCAGAACATAAAGAGACGGTTTAAAATGAGACATTAAAAAGAGTGAAAGTCATGCCGGGAGGCTGACGCAAGCGATCTTAGATAGTTTGATCGCTGCCAACGCTCCATACGTACAGTGCGGGGAGCCGGGGAGTCTTTTATGGTTATTGAACACGGAATAAAAGCAAATGTGAGCAACACCAGCGGTCACAATATTCAGAAACACACAAATCAGATGCCAGAATTCACTAACTTAACCAGCCGGTGTGACAAGAAGCAACCGGTTGGCCAACCTTGGCACTGACAGGAAAAACATCTTTATCTTAAACCACAAGTATGCTGGTGTGTTACTCCGCTTCATTCTGCCCTCTCTCACTCCTGTGCCCCAGAAACTCCTCTGATCCATGAGGGCTCACTGACCCAGGGAAGGTAAAATAAAATGATAAGAGTTGATTAGCCAGGATTCTATCTGGCAGGGGCACTTGACTGAGATGAAACAGGAAACTCTCTCTCTTTCTCTTAATGACTCACAGAGAGGCCGGCACAGGGCCAGCAGCCCAGCGGCCGGAGGCCCAGGAGCGGGAGGGGGAGTCTGGATTCAACCCCTGTTCCGCTTCCCTCTGTGTTCAGTCTGAAGACAAACACGGGTATGATGCAGTCAGGCGAACAAGGATTTAAACACAAGCGCTTGAAAAACGGAATAATTGCCCACCGTCATGAGTCACGTGTAACAGATTTGAGCTCAAATATGACCCAATGACTGAATCAAAGGCGCCTCCTCAAATCACATTTGTGATTGCTTCAGACTGGTACAAACAGGGATGACTTACAACCGATGGCTCTGGCTCAGTGCACACGTAAATAACCAAAAACTGAAAAGTGAAATATTAGCGCTCTGTGTGTTTCTATGTGTGTGTGCACTAACCTGGTAGCCACGGCCTCTCCGGGGAAATGACGACTTTTAAACACCAGAGCGAAAGCCCCCTCCTGACACAGAAAGAGGCAATTGCATGAGTTTACATTAGCATGGTGAAAGCCTGAAATACACTAATGCTTAAGTAGACCGCTTGGCAGGAGAAGCATTCAAAAAATAGAAATGAAAACGTGAAGGGAGCGTTAGCCCTGTAACTCTTAGAGACAAACATTTTCTGAACACAAACAAATGTTTTTTCTGGCGCTATGGGGGCCCCGTGTGGTTTTGTGTTTGTGGCAGCTGTGTGGGTGATTGTTGGGAAGTAGCGGGGCGGAGGAAGTTAAGAGAAAGAACTCCATTGTATAACATCAGCTATGTTTCGAAAGCAATGCTAACTGTGGTGGCTGGAGCTGAACTGGCTATGTGTGTGTTTGTGTGTGGTTCTGAGAGTGGTGTCGGGGGGGCAGGCAGGGAGAGGCGGGTATTTGGGGCAGGGCGTCATGGCCGTGACGCTGGTCTCAATATCTGGTTTCTATTACTGAAAACCCAAAAGGGACGCTTTCGCCTCCTCTGTCGGTCTTACAAGAGAGAGTGCGCTCCAGCCAGGGGAGGGGGGCTCTGAAGCACAGGAGGTATCATGGAAAAGAGAGGCTTGCTCAATCTCACCCCCAGAAATCTGCTTCTACGTGCGATGATTTCATTTTTAAAGCTGTTTGGGCAGTTGCTACGGAAACCATCTTTGTGATGGTATACAACATTTTAATAGGAAATCTAAGCAGCTTCACCCATAAAATATTGTTTGGGCAGAACCAGTGACATTCATTTTATGACGCTACCCTTCAAAACAAGAGTTGTTACGCAACTGTAAAGAATACTCCTTGGTTACAAAAAGTAAATCTCTTAATGAAGAGCTTAAGTAAAGACATACCCGGGCTGCTGTAAATCAAGGCGGCGCGTTTTTCTAGCATGGAAGCAATTAACATTAGGCTGGGGGATGATGTGCGTGTAAGCTGCTCACCAGTTGCTGAATGACCCTCTCCACCAGCGTGGAGAAGGTGAGACTCTCACTTTCCCGGTTGTCATAAATATACTTGGTCAACTTCGGGATCACCTCTGTGTCTGTCTCCGACTCAAACTCATATCCCTTGGTGATCTGAGGAAGGTACCACATACAGTTTGTTCTTAATATGAACACACTAGGAATAAATTATTAGCAATACTGCAAGATGTGTGCACAGATTTCATCTTTCCCCCTGGGTGGTTCTTATTCCTTATCTTAAAGTTGGTAACATTAAATCCGGCTGTTAATTGACGTGTATAAAAAGGGTTTATTGAATTCTGTAAAACCAGAATTATCTAATCTTAGAGACGAAGGAGCTGCATGTTGTTGATAAAAAGAAACAGAAGTTATCTTGAAACAACTTTGGAAAAATAGCCATATAATAATTAGTCATATTATTATGCCTCATATCGTTGTGTAAACAGCTCCCTACTTTATTAAGTGAAAATATCTTCAACTTACTTGTAAAAACTTCAATCCTTTACCAGCTGGTGATATCACACATGTGCCTATGACACACTAAATGTCAATTTTTAAGAAAAGGATACCACCTGTTTCCACTGCAAATGCTTGTTTTTATGCTTCTTACAGAGTGATATTGAGTGTAATCTTGATTTTTCATCAGGTAGAGTAAACATTTAATACATTTAATCCATCAAAAAAACCCAAAAAAAAAACACATCTCACAATACTGGAATATTTCACTGCAACTGTACTGTCAGCCACAATCATCAGAATGAAAGAATATATACAATGAATATAGACAAAAGTTCACCTTTTTTAATTCAATTACAAAAATAATAACTTTAGGTAACAAAACTTCAATACAGGAGGAGTCAATCTAGGGCACGGGAGTCAAACATACGGCCTGTGGGACAGAAGTGGACAGTCGATCTGTAGATCCAATGTCTGAATGGTGAAACTGGGACATGTTAAAAGTGTGAAAATTGCTCATAAGAAGCGTTTGAGCTGTTTTGTAGGTTGGTATTAATTGATAACATTTTCACTATGTATTTTTACTTAAAATATACTGAAAGAAAATGAATAATTTGTCTTTGTCTTTACATCGACTTTTTACTGTCTGGTCCGGCCCTCCTGGGGTCAAACTGAGAAGCATGTGGCCCCTGGACTATAATGACTTTGACACCCCTGATCTATGGCAACTGCCTCTCATCCAAGGGGCCTCTTTTGTTCTGAATGACTGATCGGGAATCCCAGGTATTTAGCATGCATGGGGTCAGTATCAGGGTTATTGATGCCACCAATGTGAGACATACAGGAAATCCACCCACTTACGATCCTGCGCTTTTTCCTCCCCCTTGGAGACCCATCAGCTTCTGACCGTTAGCCTCATGTGACAACTCCAACATCTGTCATTTACACCCATCCTCGAGCGACTTCAACGACTGCCGTTACACAGCCGGGGTGACCCAAGTGCTATCAAAGACCCTGATAACGACTCCACAGAGGCTAAATACCTTGGAGTCCCCACAGTCAGAAAGAACCGCAGAAGCCTTGGATGAGACGGGTAACAAGTAGTCCGGCTGCCCTTGATCGAAGCCTCCCGGGAGTATCACATTAGATGAAGCAAGTCCGTCAAACTTGTGGTATTTCTTTGCTAAAAACTCTTGTCTGTCTTTGAATTGTATTAATATGATGCTGCTGCTTTTGCAGTTCATTTGCAATAACAAGTGATACAACCACTTGTCGGTCCTGTGCCCAGGAACAGTATCTATATCGGCTTATTTCAGAGTCCTAATGATTCACCTTAGGGTGAGTGACAATTCGGCTGGATCTTGCCTGTAATGGTAAGGTGAACTTTGTCTAATGGCTGGGAGTGAAAGTGGCCCTGAGCAGGACTCACTTCGTCATTCTGAATGTCTCTTATTTGTGGAATATCTCAACTTACCAGGTACTTCCTCAGCTCCTTGTAGTTGGTGATGATGCCATTGTGGATGACGACAAACTCTAAGAGAGGGCAGCGAGAGTGACCAGATCAGACAAAAGAGGCCGAAGGTCAAGAACTACTCTCAATGATGGTGCGAAACCAGTCGTATGATCTCCTCTGAAAAGGCTAATGTGGAATTACTCTCCCGATGTTTCCGCTATGTTAAAATGCAGAACAAACCGCGAATCGGGCCGAGCTGCGCAGACCCAGCGTTTGTTTTTATATCAGTGAAAGAAAATTTGTTACTAACAAGGCGACGTGACAGACGGACAGATGTCACAAAAAAAGGGGATGACTCAGTAATAATGACTGCCAAGAATGAAACATATATGAAATATAATAATAGCCTGTATTGCTAAACTGTGCTTGGGGGCCTGACTTATCAGTCATATAGACTCTCACACTATGGACTCTTATGACAAGTACACACTGGTCTAAAGCCAAGGTCCATTTTCAACACACCTATGATATAAAGAGGAGTCTCTATATTTGGTGAGACTCGAAATAAGGTGTACAAGAGCTATTCAGTCAAAGGAATGTAGCGTCTTATCCTGTTATTTTCAGGCTAAGATAAGACGTAATGGCACTTCTGTCAGGTTGACGATGGAGTGATTCATAACCTGTCGTAGAAACAGCTGGATATGAAACGAAGCTCCCAGGAACTGCTATTAATGTTAAGTTTTCTATGTTTTGAAAAGACATATGGTTGTCAGATGCTTTATACACTGTGTGTTTGTGAGCATGCATGAAAGGACATCAGCTCACGTTACCGTTATCCTTGTCAGAGCGTTGAGGGTGGCTGTTGACGACGCTCGGCTCGCCGTGCGTGGCCCAGCGAGTGTGTGCGATGCCAAAGTGTGTAAACAGCTCCTCGTCAAGGTCCAGTGAGTCTTTTTCTGAACAAGGAAATGCAATATTATAACTTCATAATAAGGGCAGCGAACATACACTTAGGTCACGCCACACTAAAATGTGTGACTCATTTAATACATTAACTAATGCGGGCCATATCATGAATTGATATGATTGATATGTGGTCAGGTGAGATGGATTTTGGCAACATGAAAGCATAAAAAAAAACACAGACTGCAAACAACAACATCATGATTTTAGTTTTCTATAAATAACGTGTGCATAAACCCACTGTACAGCTCCTCGTCCAGGGCCTTCACCTTCCCTGACTTCTTGATCAAGCAGATGGCTTTGCTGTTGATGTCAGTGCTGCCCTTGTCGGGGCCATCCACAGCGATACCTGCACACACACACACACACACACACACAGGAGAGCGTTGAATCTTTTTTGTGAGACTTGAGAGTCTCCTATTAATAATCCAGCGACATCATATGAAAGCAAGCAGGCGATGACAGACGCTGTCCTGGATTTATTATTGTGGGAGTGTGTGTTTGTCTATGAGTGTACAGGAACCATGAGAGGTCCAGTTGTGTTCTCAACCACGATGAACAAACACAAAGTGTGTGTATACGTACATGCGTGGCAGGATGTTTGCTCTCTAAGCTGGTGTAGTGGCAGCAAACTTAATTTAATCAACTTAAGCAATGCATCAAGTAGATGATTTCTAGCTGCTTGGAAGGCATCGGGTTGGACAATAACACCGCCCTGGCGAGTACGTGTCAGCTGCCATACCAGTTTCTCCTCATTTCCCAGCTGTGTTTGGGTGTTTAAAATAATCTAACCTTTTGAGTGCAGCAGAAAGGAATCTATGTAAAGAATGTGTTGTGTGTTTACAGGCTCTTCAGTAATCATGCGATTTCAGGAGACACCACACAGCTATTGCCAAGGAGGACTGCAAGGCTTTGAGTGTGCACGTGAGTGTGTGTGAAGCTATGTATGTGTCTTACCTGCTGAATCATACCCTCTGTACTCCAGTCTCTGCAATCCCTTCACCAGCGTCTCAAATATCTCCTTTCTGGTGCGAAGCACTTGGTAATTCAGGTAGGCAAAGATCCCTTTTAGAGAGTGGAAAGAAAGAGAAACTGAAGTGGAATCCTTTTAGGGCTTACAGTCAGATCAAATACACCACAGTGGAATCCTCTTTAAGCCTATAAATGGGTTTTGTACTATAAAGTGCCCAGTAATTGTCAGACTATTGAGATTCCGAAGAGAATAAAGCTGCTGATCAGATCCTTGCTGTGTTATATGTTCTCATCTGTAAGCCTGAGTGTCAAACCACAAAAAAAAACAAAAACGTTATGAAGGAGCTGAGCTGGAACTACTGGATGGAACTTGGCTCAGACTCCAGACATGACACTTCATCACACTTTGTAAGAATTCATTAAGCTGAGGTGACCTTATGTTATATCGAAATGTCTGCGCTGGCTCTGTCGTGCTTCGTATCTGCCAGTGTGTGTGTGTGTGTGTGTGTGTGTGTGTGTGTGTGTGTGTGTGTGTGTGTGTGTGTGTGCGTGCGTAGGAATGTTCCTGCCAGCCCTGCTCCACAGCCGGCCATTGACAGTCGCACACTGCGCTCTGTGTTGGATCGGCCAGGTAGGCAGAGCTGATGCACATTCCCGACAGGCTTGGCCCTCTTCCTCCGGAAAGCCTGGAGAAGCCTGTTGCACATTTACCCTCGGCCCTGAACGCCCCTGCACGCTCCAGGGGAACGGGACACGGGACACGGGACGTGTGCGGCTGCCAGGCGGAGCGATACGCGCAAACCGCTCAACTTGTGGTGGTTTAAGCGAACGGATGTGGGGGGGGGGATTTAATCAAGGGAGGATAAAAGCTAGCATCGGCCCTTTTTGTTTCTTTTTTTTTTTTTTGCCAGTGTTCCTGCTTTGTCGTGCGCAGTGAGTGGACACACTGACACGTAGCACTCCAGGCTCTCTCGGGCATCCACGCAGATGAGAAACCCGACGCGTATCCAACGCTTGCTGTTCGAAAGCGTGTTTTTCTCATTAACACCACAACGTGACAACATCGGCATAAAGACCAACTGTGTCGGACGCTGAGTGAGATCCCTGTCCGAGTCGCCTGTTTTATCCGCGGCACCGTAGCAGGAGCTCGTGCGTAATACGCGCATTTCCATCCGACGTAGTTTACAAAGAACAGGACAGAGAGAAACAAGCTCACCACACATGATTCAAGTTTTGCCGTCGTCGTCGGACACCTCTCTGTGGGCCTGGAGACTGATGCTTCTCCGTCTGCAGCGTCAATGCGGCTGCACACTCCCACCGCTCATCTTAAATGATGTTTCCTGGAGAGGCGGCGGCCCCACCTCCTCCCGTCCGGTCCCGTCCCGTCCCGTCCTGCTCTCTCACTAACAGCCCTGTCTCGGATGGACCACGGGCCCTTATCAATAACAAGGTTCATTTGACTTCATTTGATTAGCTTCCGGACTCGCTGTATGACTATCAGACCTGGAAATGGAAGAGAGCCTGTACAGGAATCTTGATGGTGACGAGGAGAATGACTTTATCACATGTACAGGTGTAACTTTTTTCAGTCATTTTTGATGTCATCAAACTCTTTCTTTTCACCCGCTCCCCAGTTCTCCTCACCATTTGAATAAACGTATTTCTGTTATTCTGTTCACTTGGTTGCAACTCTGTTGCTCCGTATGAGCAAAATAAATAAATAAATAAAAAAGTAAACTAATCTAAATGAGAAAATAAATTACATTTCAGTTATTCTGCTGTAATGTTATGCATTTGTTTCCACACAGTAAAGAGTTAACAGCAAAAGTTTTTGGCCATCACCCAGTTTGTTTGTTTGTTTGTTGTTTTATCAAAGTCTATTTATCATTCTCTTTATTAAGAAACAATCAGAACATGCAAGAAACGTGTACACAAAATAAAAAAAAAAAAAAATCAACATTTTCAGAACCAAATGGCCTCTACGGGTACAAGTTGTCACTCCACAATACTCTTGTAATCATCGGTTGACTATTTCTGATGAAGCTTCTTCAGGCTGCAGAGGGTCAACTCAGCATCCCGATGAAGCTGCAACATGCTGGACTCTGATGAGAAACTTCTCATCAGTCCCTTTTTGTCCGTGACGTCTCCCTTCAAATTCCTCAAATGTCTCCAGCTTGAATACCACGTGGGGCTGTTTTGGTCATCTCCCTTTGAGGGTGACCGTGCTGATGTCTGTCAAATTATCTGACCTTTGGCATTTTGAATGGAACGAGGTGATGAAATTTGGTCTTATTATCCTACGCAAGATGTAGCTCAAACAACCAATGAAAAGCTTTTAACATGTGCTGAATGAAATAAAAAGGAGAGCGCAGTAAATCTCATCTTTTTCTGTTTTTAAGACCCTTTAACAAATTCGCATCATACCACTTGCATTCAGGCTACAGCTGAGATAGCATCAGCTTGAAAGCAAAAACAAATTATTATTGTTTTTTTTCAATAAAAATTGTAAATAAATTCAGGC
The DNA here is from genome assembly GCA_001698575.1 of Mola mola. Taxonomy (NCBI): domain Eukaryota; kingdom Metazoa; phylum Chordata; class Actinopteri; order Tetraodontiformes; family Molidae; genus Mola; species Mola mola. The sequence continues at coordinate 1,540,452 of KV751330.1, read as the reverse complement.
GTCAAGGGGTTAATACTGCATGCATATTTCTTGTATTTTCTGTTTGTATTGCGATAAAGATACAGAGAAATAAATATTTATGGTTGTTACAACATTGCTAAAACAACAAATCTTATGATGGCACATTACTCTTTATTAACTCACAAAATCAACTATAATTTATCTGAGTAATTTCATATTTCTGAAGCAAAATTCTGAATCTATTTCTACACAGATAATCTATTTATATTGTGTTGCGTAAGCAGAAAGGAGGGATGAGTGGGAACCAAAGAAGGAACTAAAATGCTGATTTATGAAATGAGCTCTGGAAACTGCGAGAGTGGTTTAAGGGAATTGACACAAAAACATAAATCATTAAAGACTGCTCAGTTTGAGCAACAGAAATTGTCCTGATAATCCTGGTGTATCATTCTGAGTACTTTAGGCTGGCAAAACATAAATAGAGTGTGATGATTTTCAGTGCAGTATAGATATATGCAACTCATCTTTGTTTTTCATTTCATGGTTTTTGTATGGTTTGTTTTTTTGAAGCTATACACAATGTCTGAATCTGGTGCCTACAAAACTAGTTGAGACAGAGGTATGATGATTGTTGGCCAAACAAAGCTAAATGAACCAAAACAGGTTTTATTATAAACATTTTTTTTTTTTTTTCCATATTTGTGGGTCACTTGTCAAACAAGATTGTTTTTGTGCTTAAGTTCAGATAAAAACGGACTGTAGGTTTTCAACCTTAGCTTCTTGATTAATGCAACTGCTTTTATTTTTCAGAGAGCAAAGGTTTGATTCAGAGCGTCTGAGTTCAGATCTGATGCTGAGGAACAATTGGTGCATGACCGAAAAAGCTAAACTACCTGATGTGGACAGATTAAAACAGATTTCTGTCATGGGAGATGTGCAAATAATTTCTCTTCATCTCTTCATTTGGATGACTCCTAGCATATTTGACAACATATGAGAGATATGCTGCTCTATGATCCTGGCTGGTCAGTTGGGTACCAACATGGCACTGGATTTACAGGTGGACACAGGCGGTGAGACAGTGTGTGGGCACAAAACGTGATCAAGATGCAGGGAATTTGAATCAGAGCTGTAAGAAATGGGTGCTCACGGGCTCACTCTGACCACATCACATCCGCTTACCGTCCACATCCCTGACTGAGGAATGTGTCAAGTCACACGCCTTGCCTCGTGTTATCCAAAAGCACATCAGCCCACATGTGGACGTGAGGATGAAGAACAGGGACTTGGACGAGCAGCATAGCTGTCTCAGCCCCAAACCTCAGAAATGCAACACAACCCTCCGTGGTCACAATCTTTATTTATAGGTACTGGTGCACATACTGTAAATTCTTTGAAAGCTTATTATGCAAACTTTTTGGATGTCGTTAAATCTTACATGCAAGGATCTCTTTTGGCGTTCAAATGTGGACATGCGTCTTGGGGCGCTGCGAGTGTGCGTGAGTGAGAGCCAGTGACGGAAGCCAAAGAACTGCATTCCGCTGCAGGATTAAGGGATTACTAAATGTAATTACGCACTCACCATGCTGTCCAAGGTGTATCTCATTGGATAACAATGAGATCCAACCCAAAGATCAAAGTTTTTTTACATTGCTACAGTGATATAAAATGATGGGCACAAGGCGAGACTCTGCCACAGCTCATCAAGGAATTTCATGGAGCTTCAGCGTTTCTTCTGCTTCTACCACATCAACCTTTCACTTCTGTAAGTGGTTAAGTTTTGGATTTTATCTGGATCCATGATTCATCGACTCTCTTGCTTTCAAGATCTAATAGATCACCCTTTATGAACTACTGTCATGTTATTAATACGCTGAGTGTGTGTGTGATAAAACAACAATAATAATAGTCAGAAAACATCTGAGAAGCACTCAACATAACCACAAATAAAAGACAGAGTGAAAAAGGTAACATGATGTTTGAGAATAATTGATGTGGGATGATAAAAACTAGTTTGTCATGTTAGGTGGGGGCACCTTAGTGTTTGGATAGATTCCAGAAGGAAATGCTCCAGCCTGGATGATGTGTTACGCACACCAGGCTACAAGATGACATCCACTTTGGTCAGTCACAGAAACCACTCCTGAGTATTTTCTCCTGAAATGTTACACTTCGACAGCCCTCTGGATGCGATCTCCTCCACATCTGCATCATATTAGGGCCTGGTGGCCAGTAGAGGAGGGCCCAACAGTCCTCTGTCTCACTCTTTCTCCCTCAGTGGGGGATGGCAGGGGAATGCCTGAGGAGCAGCACAGTGACACATACAGCCTCATGACCAGAGACTGGAAACAGTTATGTGACAGTGGTAACACTTCACTTACTGGTTTGACTAACACTGATTGATCTTTTATTTCTATTTTTCCCCCAAAAGGTGAAACCCCGTCCCCAAAGTGCAGCACCATAACAGTCCAGGAAGGTAATCCCTATCCCCACACCTCCCACACATACACAACAACAAACACGCATATGGCCTATGCTGCTATAGAAGATCATAGCACTTATACTTATTTATTGGTAATACTTTGGTTGTAAGAATATTTCATCACTGTAGTAATGGTTACTCTGGTAATGTCAAGTGTCACATTTTACCTTGAGCTTGGTGTGTGCTCCGCTCATAAAACATGGCTTATCGCTCAAGTGTTGAGATGATAAAGTCACCTGTGAGTGTGTTAATATTCACCAAACATAAAATGTAGTAAACCAAGCTGGCGTGAATGCACAACATGAAAGCTTCTGTTCCAAAATGCCTGCCAGGAAAAAAAAAAAAAAAGTTAGATGGCTGCAAAGCCTTCTTGAATACAGACAGTGTGCTAAATCCTGCGCCAGTGGCAGCAACATCGCACGCTGGAGCAGCAGGCTGTTGGGAGCTGTTACCCCATGCAGTGTTCTGCAAGTTACTTTCACAGTGTAATGCATCACTAGTTACTTACGTTTGGGTTACTTTTACCAAAATAAATGCCAACGTGTAGGCAAACATGCAGGCATGAGTAAGTGAAAGGTGGTCATGATTTACAGCCAGTAATGAAAGCACGGAGGAGCGATCCCTCTCCCTGGGATGGGTAGAAGTATAATAGATGTCACAAGTACAGAGCACAACATGAGAGTCATTACAATCTAGGGATACCAAAACATGAAAAACCGACTCCAGAAGCATGTTATAAAGAGCAGAGTCCAGGAACCAGACGGTGATCCAGGTCAGGACTCCAGGCCACTCTGTCTGGATAGGATAGGGGAAGTTGGTCATGATCCCACACACAAGATTACATCTCCACCCGAAAGCAGGCTGCTAGCAGAACTGTTACTCCCACGTCACCAGGTGGCTGAGAGACAATAAAGCAGAGGGAGTCTCGGGAGAAACTCCCTGGGGTTATGCTCTCCATAAAAGTAATAGCACTGCAAAAATCCAGTCACACAGTAACACATTATATTTCTCTCTTACTGCCTAAACTGATTTAATACTGCAACACTGACCCCAGGTGATCTCTAAAGATAAACTTGGCGTTGGCAAAGCAGATGAGGAAGTATTGGTGAGCACCGAGATGCTTCCTTTGTTCCGCTGTTACCAAATGAAAGACAAACTTTGTTTCCATGCCATTGTGATTGAAAGTGTACAGCTAGCTGAGGTACCGTATGTGTAGGCTATTGCCTGTTGACAGTTTTCAAACCGTAGCTTCATTTTTAGGTAAATTATAACAATTAATATATGTTTTATTTGAATTAGGTAGAGTGTTGTGATTTTCGCAGCAGCCGCAGCTTCACTTCTTCCCGTGGCCATGAAGTAACTATTAAGTGCCGCTCATTATAGCCTTTGTTGTAGTTACTGGAATTTCTGACTGTAGCAAACCACCCTTAGCCAGGTAATCTGAATCTGCTGCACTTGAAGCGTTAGGAGACTGTTAGTGTTCAACAGACTTGCAGAGAACATGGCCTGTGAGACCGGCAGAGGCCGATCTGCTGACAGGGAGCACAGTGTCAGTGAGTAACAGCTCCAGCCAGGACTCGGGAGAAGAGGCAACTCACCAGCCTGGAGGAGTGTGTGCAGCAGGATTTTTTTTTTTTGTATCAGTCTCAGTGTATTAGGTGTTTATTTCAGTCAAACCAGGGCTGGTGATTGCGGAACACTTGCGAAACAATTTTATTTTGTTTATATAAGGTCTAAATCAAATATGTTACATGATGCAAAATTGAAGATAACATACTGCTAGATGCAATCATTTTCATACAGACAGCCACCTAACCATAATAAAGCACTTATTAACCTGAATTATCCATTATTGCTCATTGTGACCTGTAAACCTGACTTAAATGACAGTCAATAGTATGGTTTTAAACTATTGAATAACGCATGAATGAAATGAAATGAGTTGTGATAATATTCTTCTTCTTGACATTAATTTTGTGACTTGAATGTATTCATAAGAACAAGGCTTTTAAAAGCCCTTGTGAAACACAACGAACTTCCGCTCACAAGTGGTACATCCATGCCCCAGGT
>KV751330.1:1498596-1519375 GCA_001698575.1 Mola mola | reverse complement strand
TGCAGTGCATTCATAGGTTGCTAGGTTACATATTCCATCCCCACATGCTTAACTGTGAGGTTCTGTTCAGTCCCCTGCAGAAGACCTGACACTCACCTCAGCCCGGCCGCGATTCCCTCCAATAATTCCGCCTCAGCTGCGATGATGTCTCCGTCTCAGCGGACAAACAGCGCGTGTTTGCTCACCGTTTGGACCATGCATGACTTTTGGACGTGCACAGAATAAACAGAGGACTGAGTCCGGGATCCCTCCTCTCCTCGCAGCCACACACAGCCGAGCCGGCAAAAGCGAAACTGCAAAAAAAAACCCAAAACAGCCAAATCTGTGGGGAAGCGATGCGCAATGACGCATTATAGCAGCTCGGTAGAGCGTCTCCTTCTCAGTAAAACACGCGATTGCAATATCATTCATTGGGTTGAGATGTTTAGGTGACAAACTACTTTGCAGGAAGTTAAGCATGTCGTAGGAAAACGTCAAAACTAGGCCTATTTTATACACCAGCCTTATTTACGGTACTTGTGTGCCCTCCTGCACTGGGCAGGTTAACAGATTAAACTCTTCATTTCAAACCAGAGGAAACCTGCTGCCACATTTGGCTGATCAGTATTGGCAGAAGTTATTCAATCAAGGTACGGCTTTAAAATAAGACCACAATTTTATATGCCATATTAGGACACACGGTAGGTCTTTATATAATGATATTTCTCCTTAAAGGCTCTTCATACATTTTTGCATACACTTCTCTGTTTTTCTGCCACTTGTTTTGCTGTGAAAATAACATATACAGTAATTTTACAGCAAATAGTCCTTTAAAACTAGGAAGACAAACATTTCTGCCATTTCATGATATTGCAACATCCAAAATATATATTCTCATATTACAATATTGATATATAGTATATAATACAGTGGATATAAAAAGTTTACACACCCTGTTAAAATGTCGATTTTTTTGATGTAAAAGAATGAGACCAAGATAAATCATTTCACAACTTTTTCCACCTTTAATGTGACCTATAACCTGTGAAACGCAAGTTGAAAAACAAACAGAAATCTTTTAGGGGGGAAGTAAAAATAAAAAACTATAATATTGTGGTTACGTAAGTGTGCACACCCTCTTATAACTGGGGATGTGTCTGTGTTCAGAATTAACCAATCACACTCACACTCATGTTGAATAGGAGTAGGTACACACCTGCCACTATTTAAAGTGCCTTTGATTAACCCCAAAATAAAGTTCAGCTGCTCAAGTAGGCTTTTCCTGACCTTTTCTTAGTCGCACCTTACAGCAAAAGCCATGGTCATGCTCATTGTTTAAAGTTATCAGTCAGGAGAAAGGTACAAAAGAATTTCCAAGACATTAGATATATCATGGAACACAGGGAAGACAGTCATCATCAAGAAAGACAATATAGCGCAACAGTGTCATAACCAAGAATTGACCTATGAAGAACAAGGGAAATTGTTGTCACATGTATGACACAGCCAGTACTTCCCAGATATTCTTGCAATCTTGGAGGGACGCGTGGGGCAGGGTTGCAAGACGGAAGCCTTATCTTACGGAGAAAAAAAAATCCAAGCCCAGCAATACTATGCAAAAATACGTGTGAAGTCTCCCAAAAGCATGAGGGAAAATTTGCCATGGTCTGATGAAACCAAGGTTGAACGTATTGGCCATAATTCCAAAAGACAACACTGCACATCACCAAAAGAACACCATACCCAAGGCGGAGGGAATTATGAACAGTTCTAAATACCAATGCCAATGTTGGCACAAAACCTCAGGCTCCTGCCAGAAAGCTGAAGATGAAGAGGAACTTCATCTTTCAGCACGACAATGACCCAAAGCATACGTCCAAATCAACGAAAGAATGGCTTCACCAGAAGAAGATTAGAGTTTTGGAATGACAGAGCCTGAATCCAATCCAAGCATCCAAGCTGAATCCAAGCATTTTTTGTCAAGATGTGCCATGCTGATAGACAGGTAGATAGTTTGTTTTTTAATTGAATTGTACAGGTTATAGGTCACATTAAAGGTGTATAAAGTTCTGTAATGATTTCTCTTGGTCTAATTTTTTTTTTTTAGATCACAAAAACCTGGCATTTTAACAGGGATGTGTAGACTTTTTATATCCACTGTGCATATTAGCCAGCCATGAATAAGCACATTGTTGGACACTGTCTCCCTCATTCTTAGTTCAAGACTATATCACCTACAAAAACGCCAACAAGATCTATAATAAGTAGAAAAACACATTTGAAGGTAAACAAATAAGGAAACATGTGTATCAACTGTATTATGACTTCTTATCGAAAACAGAAGCTCGAAAGCTTTTCATGTACAATGGCGCCCCCTACGGGAGAACAGAGGCAGCCACAGCCACCATAACACAGTTGTGTACACTTGTGTCCATAAACACATCACAAGCAGAAAATCATCAGGACCCACGTGTGTTTTATGTTACTTATTTACAAATTGTGAGCAAGAATGTAATAAAAGATTAACGGGGACAAGACACTCCTATAATAATAATAATCCTCAATTAAAGAAAGTTGTTTTTTAGCCTAAACACAAACAAGAACTAACAAGAGTTGTATGAAACAGTTTTTTGAGAGTATTTTGTTGGTTTTTTTTGCCTCTAAAGGCTTTAATTTCATCACACCTTACACACCCAGACAGTGGCTGAACAGTCAAACGTTAAATTGCAATTTGCAGCGAAGAGTCGATTTCCTAATGTAATCGCAACGATCCACTGCACTCACATTGCTATAAAATGAATTTGCATTGTCATTCCATAAATGTGCAACTGATTTGTGATGTGTAAATGTGTCTCACAAGTGCAGTGGCACGTTGGCCTGGTTCATCTCATGATTCATTCATCCTGCGGACTAGTGTTGGGAACAGACTTCAAGCATTGAAGTCTGTGATTACCAAAATGATTCTCAACTGACAAAAAAAATGCTTTCAGACCGTGTGCGAAACACCTTTAAATTTGTTAGTTTATGACAGTTTTTGTAATAGAAATTGTTGTGGAGGAATATTCACATAATTCCAATGATGGTGTGTTTGTACCAGTTGAGTATGATTGTGACCTTAGGTGACCGTGGTTACCCGCTGAATACCTGGCTCCTCACGCCACTCACCAACCCCCAGATCCCAGTCGGTACAGTCAGCAGTACAATGACCTGCATGCACAATGCAGGTCAAAGGCCGCTGGCGCTGCCTGGACAGCCTGGTGGCGTCCTGCTGCACCCCACGGAAGGGGGCGAAGGAAGGCATGTAGCCTGCTGCACAACGTGGCAAACCGACAGGGTGTGCCTGATCTGGGCCTCCAAATTGATGAGCCGGACCTGGCCCGGCACCTATGAATGAGCCTAATGCAGCAGCTATACAGCGCTGTTTGGATCTGATACGCAGGTTGTAAAACAGAACCGTTTTTTTTTTTTTTTAATGTTTCACAGAGAGTCGTTCGCTCGTTTTAATTCATCGCAGAGTTTTCTCATGGTGTTGACAATGTCTCTGATTCCAGCACAGCATTGGTGAGCACTGTCATCTGTCTCATGGTCGTGGATTATGTGCCTGACGCTGCACTCCCCAAATCTCCACGTTTTCTGTAGCAGCAAACATCACCTTCCATAACTCAGTGTGTTTGATATGAATCTAACATGCCACTAAAAGCATTGTTTGTTGTGAATTGGCGAGGTCCTGTTTCATTTGCACTTCGGGATGAACACACATGCCGAACGTGTCCGACTGGTCCGCGTGTGCTGGCAGGATGTCAGAAAGTGTTTCTCCAATCATTGCGCGTCGATGCGCAGCTATTCTTCTTATGACATCAACTTGACCCTCTGCCACGCCACATTTTTTCTTTTATTACTTATACCGGAGGAGAGACCCCCAAATGAAATATTTCTACATGCGTCCACCTATGATACGATGGAGTTCAGATGCACATCCTGAGTAATAATGTGTTTGGGTTTAGGCAGGATTTTTAAGCGAGAGCTCATAAAACTACATGTAGGTGTCTTAAGCTTCCATTATTCCCCACGAGCAGCAGGGGGCGCCATCAGATCCCTGCACATGCAGCCCTTAACCAAAATGTAGAGCTGTTTACATACTTGGAAACAAAACGAGTACTCATTGATTTCCTTAATGTAGTTTTATTATAAAAATCATAACCATCTGCATTATACTTACATAAAAATACAAAGAAATAAAAGTAGCTTAGAACATAGAAATCTATTTATAAAAACAAGTCCAAGAAAAAACTAAAACAGACACAATGTAAGAACACATAAATAAAGGGTACGGGGAGAAAAAGTTGAATTCGTTTCAGATCATCCCTCATTTAAAGTGCTTTATCAGGGGTCACAGGTCGTCAAACTCTCTGAGGAGTTACATGTGAGCTGTGCTGGAGCTGCCTGGGGTGGAACTCATTCTGGCAGGACTGGATGTAGAGCTTTTCTGTTTGTTCCTGTAAAACAAGGGCACAGATTAGACACATTAAAGTTATTTTCTTATTCATTCCTCTGGTGTTTCAGAAGTTGGGTGTTAGGCTCATGTACATATCTGTAAATAGACTTACAGGACATGGGCCAGGAGCTTCTTCACCGCCTTCAAATTGGGGTTGAGGCATAAGCGAAGGCCGCTGTCCATGGTGACACTGATGGAATGGAGAGCAGAGACGGTTTCAGGTGAAAGCAGCAGAGCATGCATTGCGGATTCAAGCAGCTACACTGGGTTTCTGAGCAGTCTGAGTTCAGAGGTTTGTTCATTAAACTGTTTGAACTCAGCCAAGATTTCAACCTGTTATGTATCTCAAAAGCTGATGTATCTTAAAAACCCAAGCCTCCCATTAACGACAGTGGCAAATCTAATTTTGCAATTATGACACATTATTGCAGCACAACCAACATCCCATATTTCCACAATAGTGAGTAAAGATTTTAGTGTCTTACACAATCTCCACTTTGTTACAGAAGATGGTGTTCTGGTAGATCTGGATGTCTTTGATTCCAGACCTGAACATAAACACATTTCTGACGCGCTGACAGAGACACTGTCTTGATTCATGGACTGCAGATAAAAGCAAAGAAAAACAATAAGAATGGAAATGCATCACAGAAAGGTTCTCTTTCTTTTCTTTGATACATGATAAGAAATATTAAAAACTTACGCTGGGCTTTAGAGATGCAGACCACCACGGCCAGGAGCAGAAGCATTTTCACCATGCTGGACATAGTTGGTTTTTCTTGATGGTGAAGATAACACTGATGGTGAAGCAAGGTCTGCTGAAAGAACTGTGATGGGTCAAGGCTGAGGGTAAGTCTAAATACCCTGCACTGGCCTGTTACCTCATTCTTCAGAGGGGGATGTGGCAACTTATTTTTAGAAACTGAAAGTCAAAAGCCACAACACATCCTCTTTCAATTCTTCACAAAAGGAAAAAAGGATTTTATACAATTAAAGTTTTTAAGACCACAGGTAAATATCATGAGTGAGAGTAAGAACGCAAAATAAGTTTTTTGCAACCAAAAACATGCACATGTATACAAATAATTTCATGTTGCAATGTAGCCACACATTTATTTGAAAATCGAGACAGCATTTCAAATGTTGAAACTGAGAAATTTCATTGTGTTTGACAATTATTTTGTCCTTTAGAATTTGATACCAGCAACACGTTTTTAAAAAAAGTGGCAACAAAAGACTGTAAAAGTTGTAAAATGCTAAAAGAAAAATACCTGGTGGAACGTCCCACAATTAGGTTATTTGGCAACCGGTTAGTACCATGATTGGGTTTAAAAAGGTCCCAGAGGGGGTCTGTCAGAAGCTAAGAAGTGCAATATGGGCAAATAGTACAAGGATTTAAAAAGGAAATTTGTCAATGTAAAATTGTAAGGAATTTGGGGCTTTCAGTGTAAACAGTAGAAAAATTCAGGCTGAAATCTTCTAATGTATATGTTTGTTTTGGGAACGTTTGTAAATGTAAATGAACACTCAACAATAAAACACTGAAAATGTTTGCCGCATTATGGAACGAAAAAACGATAAATTATCCCACTTTATAAAATTACAGCAGTTTGTCTCCTCCGTTCCCAAATGCTTATGATTGTTGTTAAAAAGAAGTGATCCAATAAGCTTGACATTGTTTCAACTTTTTTGACATTTGGTGCTGCCAGCAGATTGTAAATGACGATATAGTTTTCCAAAAATAATTCGAGTTCTCAATTTCGGCATTCGATGTGTTGTCCTGGTGCTTTTTTCAATTAAATATGGAGTTTCAGTGTACTGCAAATCATGACATTATATTTTGTATCTACATTCTAGCCTCAGGTCTAGGAGACATTGAACCCCCGTCCTAACCCCAGAGGGGAGAGGAGAGTTGGGTACCCAGAGGATGCGCGTGTTTGCTGCGGTGTGTCACCAACCACCGCCCCGCGCTGCTTAAGGTTCCGAGCGTGGCGAGCCCTATCTAGCCCTTAGTTATGCTGCTATAGGCTTAGGTTGCTGGGGGAACACTCCATGATACACTGAGCTCTCTTCTCTACCCCCTCTGACTCAGACTCCATCTCTGCTTCTCTAACTGTCCATATCCTTACACTAACTTTACTTCTTCCCCGGAGTCGTTGTGCTTTACCATCCTGCAGGTTTTTCTAGGTCGCGGTGGGAGCTGCTGCTGTGGTCCTGCCTGATGCCTCCTGGCCACATTAGGACAGGAGATCCTGTGACTTGGATCCTCGGCTGTATTTCCAAGTGCAAATCGGGATCCACAGATCACAATGGCTTCTGGATCAATAGACTACACCTGCTTCTGGATCACTACACTTCACATGTCCCTGGATTTACAGATTCTACATACCCTTGGACTCAGCAACACTCAGATCTTGCTACATGGAGTACAATGACTCCTGGACGAATAGAGTACACCTGCGTCTGGATCACTAGACTTCCCATACATCCGGATTTATAGAATCCACAGACTCTGGGACTCGTGGATGTCTTATACATTCTAAATGAACTGTTGTTATCATGTTTTTGTGTTCTGTAGTGACATTTATTGCACGTCTGTCCGTCCTAGGAAGAAGGATCCCTCCTCTGTGGTTCTTCCTGAGGTTTCTTATTTTCCTTGTTTAGGGTTTTTTAAGTTTTTCCTCACCCGGTTCGAGGGTCTAAGGGCAGAGGATGTCACATCTGTATAGTTTGTCAAAGCCCAGTGAGATAATGTGTAAATTGTGATTTCGGGCTATATGAATAAAATTTGACTTGATTTTGATTTGATTCTATTTGTACAGCAAGGACACGACTGAACTGAAATCGTCTTTATTACAGTGAAATACTGTAATCAAAAGTGAACAATTCCACTTTTTATTTTTGCACATTGTTATATACCCCCTGCCATGGTTTAATGCTTGGAAATAATAATAAAAAACAGTTTAGAGATGTGAAACCGTTTTATATTTGGCAACACGTGTGGGATGGCAATCACCTCAGGTTCCATCAGTGGTTAACACCCTGAGCATCTTCAGCATCAAATCAATGTTCCGAAATAAAAACACATGGTTTCATTTTTTCCAGCGTGGTAGTTACACAACTGATAATTGTGGTGTGAGGAAAAAAAAAAAAATCTGTATTAACAGCTTTATCTGCTCTTGATGTCCTCATTATAATATGTATTTATTTAACACCCACACATTTACACACAGCACATATTAGCGTATTGTATATGTTATGTGCGTGTGTAGTATTTAGAGTTTACATATGACATTTTTTTTGTGCAACCCAACCTTTGGCAATTACAATAAAAAATTTGATATCCGCCCTCGTAAGAACAACAGCATGTTCCTCTTCTGACGCTTAGCTTCGGAAAGCAAGCTGGGGCCTGTTGGTCTGTTTTGGTTTTATGTTCCCTTTCACTTAAGCGGCAAAAAATCTCATCACAGCAATTTTTCCTTCTCCATTTTTTCATTTTTCTTGAATATTGAGGGCAAATATAAAGGGAAGAAAGAAAAGTGACATACTACAAGGTCAGGAAAACATCGATTTTGTACTGGCTGTAATTTTCATTAAATGTGCTAAACCTTTAATGATAAATTAGTAATCACATGCATTTAAGGAGCAATTGTATCAGTTCATAAAACTACCTCAATATATCTTTAGACATTAAGGAGTCATGTTGAGTTGTTTTTTTAGATATCTTTCTCCTCCTTAAGTTTGGTTTCCAGTTTAAGCAGTTTAAAGGCACTCCCACGCAACCGTTTTGGACGCCCCCCTGGGTGACCAGATAAAAGACCGGTTATGCCAGAAAACACAAAGGTGTAGCACTGGTGGAAGCAGGAAAGTGAAATGGTTCAGACATAACTGACTGAACATTGCAAAAGTAAAAATTAGTTTTTCTGCTCACTTTATAGGAGTTGACATTTTCCAAAGAGAGTCTCAGCCTTATTCTTCGCTCCTGAATCTTCAGCGTCCATGACCTGTCAACCCTGGTGCGATTCGGGTGTGGGGAGCTGAATTTGAACTCCAGCACCTATTTTAAATGCTACGTACCAGGGTTACATACTGCTCCTTTAAAAAGTGGGGAACTCTTGGTCGGTTAAAGGGATCATAAGGAAACTAAAAGCAAATAAAGTTCATATTGCCAGAGTGACGTATTGCTAATGAGCAGCTTTGTACACTGTTTCAGAAACAGGCTTGATTTGTGGTGTTTTGGCTGTAACAGAAAGAAAAATATAAACACAGATTAGAAAAAAATCTCACTTTCGATTCATGTCATGCAGAGTCTTTTGGTTTAAATTGCTTGTTTTGGTGTCAGTATGTATTTTTTTTTGGTATAGGGATGGAAGTAAAAACCCAGCATATGTGAATTACTGGAAACCAAGAGGGTGAAAAGAAGCAGCAGTTTGTTACAAATATTGCCTAATCTGGATAAATTGGCTCTTTAAGCAATGTACATCTTTAAGACAGTCCATAAGGCTTTTACAGAGGTTTTTTTTTTTTTTTTTTTTTGTAAAAAGGGAACATATCGTAACGCTGGAACAAGACACTCAGTGAGTGCAAACCTATGCCAACTCAGCTTAATTCCTTACAACATATGCTCTTAAGCAATACATGCAATAAAAGAAATACTTTTATTTCTACCAGGATTTGGTTTTAGTGTTTGTTTTGAGTAGTCTTAAGGGTGATTCTTAGGTCTAGGTCATTTGGTGTGAAAAAGAGCTCATGTTGCCGCCACCTGATGGGTGACACATGAACCACAGAGTAAACTGGTTCTGGTTATGGAATGGACCCTGGGATTAGTTACAATATGACACCAGTTAGACCTCTCTATGTCACTTAATTCAGGAGAAATTGCCCAATAACCTGCTTTTTGACCTTTTGCAATCAAAATCTAATAAGCTGTAGGTTGGGCCAAGATACAATAGATACAATTAGATACCATCTATCCATCCATCTTCTACCACTTATCCTGTTGGGGGTTGCGGGGTCGCTGGAGCCTATCTCGGTATCTTTGGGCGAAGGTGGGATACACCCTGGACAAGTCGCCAGTTCATCACAGGGCTGACATATAGAGACAAACAATCATCCACCTTCACATTCACACCTACGGGCAATTTAGAGTTACCAATTAACCTAACCCCCAGTTTTGCATGTTTTTGGAATGTGGGAGGAAGCCGAAGTACCCGGAGAGAATCCACGCAGACACAGGGAGAACATGCAAACTCAGCACAGAGACGCCCTGACCTGGGAATCGAACCAAGGACCTTCTTGCTGTGAGGCGACAGTGCTAACCACTTGGGCAGTCTGTTCCTCCCAATCACACCCCTCCAGGTCTCGCTGTCATTGCCCACATGAGCGTTGAAGTCTCCTAGTAGGACGATGGAGTCCCCAGTAGGGGCACTCTCCAGTACCTTTTCCAAGGACTCCTAAAAGGGTGGGTACTCTGAACTGCTATTTGGCGCATAGGCACAAACCACAGTCAGGTCCCGTTCCCCAACCCGAAGGCGCAGGGAAGCAACCCTTTCGTCCACGGGGGTAAACTCCAACACATTGGCTGAGAGCCGGGGAGCTATTAATAAGCCCACGCCTGCTCTCCACCTCCCACCTGGGACAACTCCAGCATAGAACAGAGTCCAACCCCCCTCAAGAAGACTGGTTCCAGAACCCGAACTGTGCGTTGAGGTTAGGCCGACTATATCTAGCCGGTATCTCTCAACCTCACGCACAAGCTCAGGTTCCTCCCGCTCCTCCTGTGGGTGGGGGGCCCACATGAGGACGGACCCATGTCTACTTTTCGGGCTGAGCCCGACCGGACCCCGTGGAAAAAGGCCCGGCCACCAGGCGCTCGCCTACGGATCCCTTCCCCAGGCCTGGCTCCAGGGCGGGGTCCCGGTACCCCTCCAGGCAGGGTACACAAGTCCTTGTTCTTCACCATCATAGAAGTCTTCGAACTGCGCTTTGTCTGGCCCCTCACCTAAGACCAATTTGCCATGGGTGACCCTACTAGGGGCAAACAGCCCCCGACAACATAGCTCCTAGGATCATTAGGGCACCCAAACCCCTCCACCACAATAAGGTGGCGGTTCCAGGAGGGGAAAATTGTTAGTAGTGAAAAAAGTGAGTTATTTCATTTTGTTTTGAAATTCACAACGCTGCCGCATTGTATGACCTCGTTGAGTTAATGGGGCTTTGTGAACGAAATTTGTACAAGGAGCCATTAAAAAAAAAAAAAAAAAAAAAAAAAAAAAAAAAAAAAAAAAAAAAAAAAAAAAAAAAAAAAAAAAAAAAAAAAAAAAAAAAAAAAAAAAAAAAAAAAAAAAAAAAAAAAAAAAAAAAAAAAAAAAAAAAAAAAAAAAAAAAAAAAAAAAAAAAAAAAAAAAGAAACAAAGAAAAAGATGTATTTTGTGAATTTTTAGAGCCTACAAAAATAGGAGACAGAGCTTTGGTTTAAAAATACTGGACTTCTCTTCTAAAGGGGACAAATCAGTCCCAGGTTATTAAATAATGACTTGATCACATGGAAAGTTTTAAGTCTTAGTCAGCGCCAACTTAGGACACAGGGGGCTTCCCTAACGGTGAGAGGGACTTTCATAATTCTCACAAGTTAGACGGAACAAACATCAGTGGGTGCTCAGCAAGAGGCACTTCTGTAAAGATCTTGCAGATCTTGTAATACCCGAAGTCCGAAATTGAGTCCTGAGACAAGACCTAAAATGTCAGCGAAGAGTCATATCACTCTGCTGACATATTGTGGGGTGTAGGAATCGCTCAGGGTTTGTAACGATAGAGTAACCTGGTGCCGCCTCTGCTGAACTCCATTCTGACAGACAGACAGACAGGTTTTACATAGTGTGCAACAATGAGCTGTCCTAAGTGAAACCATGCTATTCACAAAAAGGAAAAACCCGCCCCCACCCTTCCCCGAAGGGACAAACTGGCAGGAACTACAGGAGTATATTCCTCGGGAGATGTATTTGGTTCCACTTCTCATTTCTTTTAAATAGTGATGTCTGTGACTCCAGAAAGGTCATGATGAAATGAAAAGTCTGAAAATGTACATAAAGAATCATCAGCGGGAGAAGTACTCGTACTTAAATAAATACAATAATGCTGAAGCACTCTGTTACAAGTACAAACCCTGTAACTGTAGGCTACCTAAATTGTCAGGAACAGTATACATTCTGCAGGCCATTAGTGTCAATAGTAAAATATTTCATCATTTCATTTTGAAGCATTTCACTGCTGTAAATCTGGGATTTCATGAGGTGATTCAATTAAATGTGAGAAAATATATATTTTATATATTGCTGAATAAACATTTTAGATTTTTTTTTTCCACCAACCGGTCTTCAATGTGAGGCTGGTAAAAATTGTGGTCACCGTCCGCTGAGTGCACTGAGGTAAGTGTGAAAACAGAACCAAGAGTCGGTGGGGGGCGGCATTAAAACCTTTCCATTTCATCAAGACTGTGTCGTGTGACAGCGACTGTGGCTTTCTCTTCCTGGAACCATTAGTGTGTGTGTGTGCTTGTGTGTATTTTCTATCAGCCACCAGATTATAACAACCTGCCTGATACAGTATTGGTCCTTATTGGTTCTGTTGCATCTCATGAATACTCAGTTGGAATGGATCTGGGGAGTGTGGAGGCCAGGTCAAAGCTTTTGGGTCTTTGTCATTTTCCTTGGGCCATTCCTGAATGGAATGGTTATACCGACATAAGAGTCTGAATATTTATAGAATGAAACCCAAACTCTACATCAGGTGTTGCAGTGGGCCCTGTTCACTGGGCTGAAGTCACGGGTGTACATGCATGATATTGGCGTGGACCAAGTCCAGTCTCTCATCCGCCTTCATTGGGTCTGTGCTCTTTGGTGCAGGACTGAAAGCTAAAAGTTGTGTTTTTGGAGGTCAGACTGCATCCAAATCCTTGATTTCTGGGTATTGTACACATTGATTGAAAGAGAGCCATACTCTCCCTCTCCTTGTGCTTATTGAACACAGAATACAATATTGTAAACCTTTTGTTTAATTCCATATATTCCACACATTCCGACCCATTGACTCAGACTCAAAACTCATATTGTATAGATTATATAATCGTGTTCTGAACACCATGCTATAAAAACTAAAAATATATGAGACAGGTGTTACGAATCTGTCTCATCAGATCAGATACTTGTAAAAACTAATGAAGCCCTAATAAGAATCTCAACAGCCACCATCACACATGTCATCTAGAAATATTTCCTGGGATTTCCTGGCGACAATGCATGTGGTTGGTGATGCTTAAATAAAACTGCTGAAAGCATTTGCTGCGTTGCAGACATGTGAAATGAATGAGTCAGAAAAGTGATGAGTGACAATGGCAGCATCAGCTGAACTGCACTAAAAGACGAAATCCATTGTTCAAAAAGCTAGAAGCTAAACTTTAATACTGTCTAAAATAAAAATAATTCCAATAATTAAAATAATTGCCTGAAATACTGAACGACGGGCAGATGGACAAGAGCGAGACAAACCGGAGGGAAGGAGACACAGACAAAGAAAGCAGCGTTAGAACATAAAATGAAGAGCCGCAAACAACGCAGAAAATAGCATCTACAGTGTTAAATACAGAAAAAGCTGGGGCACAAAAGTCCAATCCAAAACTAATATGGAACATGAAAACCTTCATCAAAGAGGGAGACAACTTTTAAGGCCAAGTCCAAAGCCGTGACAGAAGTCACTGTCAAGCGTGACACTGTAGCAAGGTGATGAACTGAAACCGATGATGTGATTATTCAGAATTGACTGACATCAAGCTGAGCACTAGAAGGAGCTACAGGTCAAGGTCATTCAAATCAGAAAAGTGTGACCACATAGTGGCAAAGAGGGAAGGTGATTAGGTGTGTGATACTGCAAAACTTGGTACTGATCCGATAACAAGTAAACACAAGGCCAGTATTGACGATACCGATACTTTTTACTTAGAAAAACAGCTTGTCTCTTTTGTGTAGGGGAGAGCAATGCAAGTTCCAGAGTTTTTTTTTTCACTTTTGAGCAACACTCTTTTACAGTGCTGGTATTTACTTTCCCATTCATTTTTTCCCCATAATCATTTCAGCAAGGCTCCTTGTGATATCCATAGCTCTCGGAGAATCACCCAGGAGCAAAATAACAAAACTAGAATAAAAACACAATAATAACCTATCTATAACCTATCTGCATGTAGCCTAAATACAGGAACACTAATTTTCCTTTGAAAATTAACACAAAAGGTTTTTTATATTCAGCCATATTCATATTCCAGGTATGAGGCATGTCTCTTTATATTGGTATATATTTTTCAGTTCCAGTAAAATAATTAATTTAGATTGATTTCCACTGTCTGAATATATTTAATCAGTCAGATAAAATCCCATGTATGATAACCAATTTTACATTGAAAAATAACATTAACTCATGCTTGAGATGACTAAATCTTACTTTGACTTCTGTAAATCAACCTGGATATTCTTGACCATGATGACGGGCCTCTGCCAGGGTCTCTGTGCCGGGGTTTGGTTTCTGTTTGGGGTTCCCCTTCCTCCTCCGTCCGTTTAATTTGCAGATCCAGATTTTTATGTGTTAATATAAATTTGTGGTGCTGCCACAGTAGCAGTTGTTTCATTGCAGCTTGCAGTATTTTTGTCTGTAGCTGTAAAGTAACTCCAAACGGTGCTCCTGTCCCTCTCTGACATCATGCAGCAAGCAGGGGCGGACGAGGAGGTGAGAGGACGGGTGTTTTCACTACCACTGTGATTTAATGGGAGTCGTTTACTGAACTGATACCAACATTGATATCGATACTATCGATATTTTCCATCGAGCCACCCACTACTAATCAGGACTTGAGATGCCAGAAAGCAACATAGCAGAGACACAAGACAGCTAGGAGTACCTGGGCTGGGTCTCCAACATACCGAACACAGCTAGATACTGAGCCTCTGGGGGGAAGGAAGGGTGCTGGGATGTCAGCTCAATGGAAGGAATGAGACCCAAGCCAGCTATGGCCTACCTCCAGCAGATTCCTAAAACATCTGGTCAGGTCTTTGAGCAGTTCAGTCCTAAAAGAATACTTTTTTGGACACACAGTCTCTTTTGATGTGCCAGTTGTCAATAAAATTACTTTCCAAGGTTTACAGATGATTTTTGTTTTAAAAAAAGTGTGACTATTTCTGTGATGCCCCTTCCAGAGCAGTGACTGACGTAAGCCTGCCCTCTAGTGTTTAAGACTAACCGTTGCGTCGTTGAAGGGTGTTTTTCCCCGTAATCCTGCTCAGACAAAAACAATCATCTCTCTTTTTACATCTGAATCATCTCTCATTTGAAATATTGAAATAGTATTGTTGTCACACAACTTCACGCGCCAAGTCATCATCTTTTGCTGAAATTTCCCTATTTTGTATTGGTGACATGAGCGTGACGCAGCGGAACCACTACAGGAACAGACGGCCTGCAGTCTTGCCTGTTTAGGGTTGATGGTGTTATCCTCGCTCAGCCTGTTTGTCCACACATATGTTTACCAGAGCAGGGTCCCACAACAGTTACCATAGAAACGCCTTGTGCCTGGGCACCAGCGGAGGCGAGGATGGAGTTCATTTTCCACTGATTCACACATGCGCGAAAACACAGAGAAGAGCACACAGAAGAAATCCGTCGGCTTGTTTAAGATTATCAAAATAATTTTTAATCGGTTCACACACATTCCACAAAAAACACTGGAAAGTAAAAAAGATTTTGCAGACTCGTCTTTTTGATTTTGTGATGTTGTATGATCACCAGCAGACAATAAGCATAGGTAGTTATAATATAATATACACAACCATGGCAATATTTGCTTGCCACTGTTTTTTTAACAATGTGTATTCAGTCATATTTTATATATCTGTGTAATACACATCTACATATCTCCTAAGTTCAATGTCTCATGCACTGACAGAAAAAAAGATTTGGATACTTTATTGAGGGATATCTTCTGTCAGGACGTCTGTCCAATTGCACCTTACACCTCAGCGATGGCAGGCAGCATGCAGGCTCGCGCACGCGCCTCTTTCCATGCTGACCTACAGTCAGAGATCCACTGGGAGATGAGGGATTGTTTGTTTGGACTCTGTTCATCCCCCTCTGCTCCTCTGTCTGCTGGGCTCCCAACCCTGGCCTGCATCATGGCCATGCTATGTTTTGGGGTGATGTTTGGAAAGGAAGCGTGGCCGTGGGCGTGTAACTCAGGCAGGCTGCTCTTACGCTGGCGTGGGAGATCGGGGCTTGAAGCGCGGGGGATGCTGTGGGCTCTGGAGCGAGCCTGACCCTGCTTTGTGAACCTCCCCTTGATGACCTCCCTCCTCACACCTCCTGAGATGTGGTTCTGGTGTCCGTAAAGATACTCTAAGGGGTCAGAGTTGCCAAACACCAGCTCGGCATCCAGCTCTTTCTCTTCTTCCAGCCGCAGATCCATGGCCGGTGTTTCCTCCTTGATTTCCAAGTTGCTTGATGGAGCAGTGAGCCGTGACAGCCGCAGCCTCTGATTCACAGCGTCCACTGGTCGCGAGTGTCTGCTGGGAGGAGAAACATCCCTGGTTGGAAAGGTGGGGTGGGCCAGATGGCAGATGGAGAGGAGGTAGTCCTCTGAGGAGACCTGGGAGCCGTGGCTAACTATGTGGAGTGTGTTGGCCTCATTCAAATCCTTCACTGCCTCCTCTGTGCCCTCTTTGATTGTGGGCAGCAGAAGTCTTCTCTTGGACAGTAGTCTGGACCGTGGCCGCATGGCTAAGGGAAAAACAAGGTGTAAGGAGATCGTGGTTAGAGGCAGAAGTCTTACCTGAAATGCTTACATTACCACCTCTGTACACAGTCTTCTAATGTATGGTTGACAACATCCATGTGTGCTTTTTTCAGTCCTTCACACGGAGACATCTGAGTTACTGTGTTGTTCCCATCACACTGTTCAGCTCCAAAAACTGAGCATTGCTAAGACAAATTTCTGTTATCCCTCAACCAAATTGAATTTCCACACAACCTGTCCTCTCCTCTGCTCCTTTTCAGACAACACCCCATGCTTACTTTGGAGTGGCAGTGCAAGCAGCCCAAAATACAAACAATCCCAGCAAGGAGCAGCGAGAGGCAACATAAATAGACGGCTATTTTAAATGGCACCTCAGCCATGTAAAGCCACAGAATGTGTAGGCTTTTATTTTCTGACTGGTATGTAGCCCCACATTGTTATAACCCTGAGAGTGTAGCCCAGAATATATTTTCATCTCTATACCAAAAATAGGGTAAGCCAACCCAAAATGCCAGCCTCTCTTCCAAAGTGTAACCACTGCTAAATTTAGACCACATCTTTGTTTACAGCAGCTAAAAATGGTTCTACAGCAGCAGCTCTGGGCTGAAGCATGGAATAGGCTGTGTGTTTTCCTCATGCTTTTTCACTCTTTACGTAATTATTACTACTGCACCACTCACCTTTGTCAAATCCAGGTCTTCTTTTATTCCTCCCCTTGAAGCCTCAAATATAGGTGGGCAGCGTCTCTGCAGCTCAGTGAGTTTGTAATTTACGACGCTGTGTCTCCAGCCAGTGATGCTGCCTCCGTGGCTCCAGCTGGCTCTGACCAGAGGCAGCGATAGAAAGCAGTTTTATCATCCCCTAACATCCATCCTCCTCCTCCTTCTCTCCCTCCCTCACCCTCTCCCCAGCTCACTTTTGATTTGCCCTTCTTCTCTGGTTCTAAAAATAGACACACCATCCATTTCCTGAACCCCGGCACGGTCATTGGCCGACTGTCTTGATGGAGAGAGAAAAACTGAGGCAGAGACAGAGGAGAAAATGGATTGAGAGAGTGCGATGATGAGAATGTGAGGAAGAAAAGAAGACAAAAGCAAAAAAATTGGGCTTCATTTGTTTCCTGTTTTTTTTATTTATTTTTTTTCTAAGATGTTATTTCTAAAAATGACTGAGGGTGATTTTGGTGAATCTACCAGTGACATGGACTCTTCATATTGTGGCGCTGCTGTAAAGACGTTTGCCCTCTGCAGCGTGAAGCCCATAATGCGTAACAAATCTGATGAACATGTGAGAGCTTTCACCGACTTTCTTACGTCCACTGACCTTAGGCAGTCTTGACAAACTGGCCGTGTTGGATGAACTTCCCAGTCTTTGTTTGTAAGAAAAGACACTTGGAACCTTTGATTTTACCCAAACTGTGTTATTATAATGCACCATAGTTCATGTGAAGTAATACTTGAGGTGGGGGCGTGGGAGGTACTGAAGTATCGTAGACAGATTTTATTGGAAGGAATGAATAATATTTGAGTCCCAAACCTATTTTGAAACTATTTTGAAGATTCAAGACTTAAGAGACAGTTATATTAACATAAACAGTATTTTGTTTAATTCCCCCATCTCCTTGCTGTCTAACAATCATAAATTGTTTTGGGGCATTATGTCAGATTTATTCCTCTGATCAGTAATTCAATCATGGGTTATCAACATATTTGTAAGAAAATCCTTTTAAGAAATTCACAAATATTTCTGCAGCACAAACAGAAAAACTGACCCCACAGTCAACATGCTGCCCCTGTATTTGGGGAAAAGGGTACTCAGCAATATGTCGTGTGTTTTGCATGTGTGCCAGTGTGTGTTTGCATCTCTGTTAGGGCGACACGACCATTGATGTTTTGAAAGAGCCACATCTTCTTCAACCTATAAAAAGATTCCGGGCTTTTTATGGATGACTTACAGACTAGTCACAAGGAGCTAAATTTGACTCAAAGACGTACACATGCACACAATGGCACGATGCTTTCAGTTTTACTCACAACAGACTCTCAGGCACCACACCTACTGCATTTGTTAATGTGCATGCTGATAATGACCTGCAACATATGCACCATGAAACAGCCAGGCTGCAGTTAAAAAAAACAGAAAACAAAAATGTGAAATAATCACAGAAACAACAAATGCAAGAAGAACACAAGAATCATGGTACATGCTGCCATCTTATATAGCAGAAATCTAGAAATTCAATTATAGTAAATACAGAATATGGGTAGAGCTGCTTCAGTGACGTCTCTCAGCTGATCAGCTCCAGCACCTCCTCCCACTAGTGCATATCTTTGACATCTTACATTCAACACTAGCATAGTATTTCCACAATACTGACTTTTTGTATCCTTTCATTTCAGAAGAGGAAAATGCAGATAGAAAAAGGAAAAACCTGTCTGTTCTTGAAATTTCTATCTCTGCGAACTGATTTCCGACATCTGTGGGAAAATGTGGGATTATAATCATAACCCACAGAAGACACATCCCATGCATATTTCTGTACTTGTGTATTTTGGGGACCTTGTTATGACCCAGCATGCACTCCTGTCAAAATGACCTTTTTATTTATGCAGCCAAACAAAGAATTTGGTTGACAAATATTATCCCCTATTGTATATAAATATTTAAGAAAAAGGGCCCTCCAAACCATGGAAGCTCTTAAAAACTTCTATTTTTTTCTGGTATGATTGCTGAGCTCACTTTTTCTCCCAGAAGGAAAAATATCAACCGACATTTAGCGTTATGCTGTCTTAATTTGATTCACGGCATTTCAGACAAGGACTCGAGAGTAAACTGGAGGTACTTACAGACATGGAATGGAAGCTTTAATGACTGTGATAAGAGAGACGTGGTGACTTTACAGAGGCTTTTAGATAGCAAGAATAAAGGAAAAACTGATTGATGAATGATGACAGATGTAAACAAGTGACATTCTCAAGTCTTGCATATAGGGAATTAAAAAACACTTTGTCTCCTCAATTGTTGTTTGTAAAGATAAAAAGAGATATATTTGATTTGTTCTGTCCAAAACTCAAAGTTGGGAGCAAAATTTGAGCATTCTTAACAGGAAATCAATGTTTGGATGAAAGCAGACAAGGAGCCAGATCAGAGAAGAGTGAGTGCGATGTATTGCTTCACAGATCAGCCACAACGTCGAAACCACTCACAAGTGAAGTGAATAACAATGATGATCTCATGGCAATACAGTGGTCTGCTGGGAGGCTTTGGGTCGTGGCATTCATGTGGATGGCAACCTCACTCCCAACGGCAGGATAAAGGGCCCCTCCACACCGTAAAATCCCATTCAGGAATGGCTTGACCTCCAAACCCTCCCGATTCCAATCTAACCATACATACATGGGATGGAAGAGAGACCCCTACACACGAGACTCAAAGGATAGACTGCCAATATCCCAGAACCAGGTACCACAGGAGGTACCTCAGAGTCCTGACAGGTCTGAGCTGTTGAGGGATCGATACATTATATGTCTCATGGTTTTTACTAATTCCTGCTCATAATAATAGACCATTGCGGTGGTGTTCTTCCATGCTAAAGGGATAGCTGACCCAAATAAATCTAACAAACACATTTCCCCTCCTTATTCCAAGGATAGCCAGCCATGCATGTCCTTTTGCAGTAAGAATTTTAGGCCACAACCAGTACAATAGAGGTGAATTAGTTGTCAATGTGAAGATACGTAAGTCATCTAGTGTAAATTCTTTTCCTTTTTAAAGTCAGTGCATGGGGAGTTCGTCTGTATTGCTGTCAAACATTTTGTAAAGTCATGCTGACTCATGTTTGAAACGATCTGTCGAGAATTAAGAGACTAGTCATATCTTTATTATACCCATTTTAGCAATCAGTGACTTCCTATTTTGGAAATAACATCAAAAATGTTCACGCTTTGAACCTGATATTCTAAATCTGTCAAGATAAAGAGAGGAAATGAAAAAGGTTGGTAGAGGCTCAGAGGAGCAATGTTCCTGTTCCAGAAATTGCATCACTGTGCAACTGGAAGCTAAATATACACAGAAGAATCTGTTAATGTGCTATGTACAAGTAGCTGATGAAATGGCTCAAAATCAATTTCGGTTTGAAGATTTATACCGGTTTAAACTAAAACTGCTGGGGACGCGAAATTTAGTTGCATGTGACCTACATTTCTGTTTATCAGGATTGAGTGACTGACATAACAACTTTTGGCTGCAGCCATAAAGATAAAGCATGATGCCTGTCAACAAAACGTACACAACACTGATAGTTTGCAAATTACCACAAGCACTTAAACTTTAATAAATATTAAAAATTAAGTTCTTTTTCTTATGTACAGATACCCTACAGAAAGATCCATAGGTTCTTTTGCAGTTGCTGCAAGTTGGAGATGTACCAATAATAAACATTTAAATAACATAAACTGTCCCTAGCTTCTCTTAGG
>KV751330.1:1484029-1498461 GCA_001698575.1 Mola mola | reverse complement strand
TTGCTTAGGTTAATGAAATATCAAAATATATGGCATCATCACAATTCAAGAAGCACCAAGTGTTTGGCAATATTCCTCAACAGTCCTCCATGGTGTACCTTCACTTCCTGAGAGAACTCATGCAGTCAGACATTTGCTTTGGAAAAGTCAACAACTTCAACGACTGTTGACTTTCACAATTAAATGAAACCAAAAAGAAACTTTGGGATTGTATAGCATTAACCATATTGATTCCAGGCATCCACAAGCTCCAATCTGTAGAATGTAAAATGTATTCGTAGTGCTTTTATCGTTTGTCCTACCGCAGCTGAAGCTGATGATATTAATATCTGTTTGTGGGATAAGAACTGCAGTCCCTGGCTGTAATATAATACTGAGAAATAGATTTGGACGCTCTGTGGCAGTACTTCTTTGCTCTGTAAGTGCCAGTGGGGAATTTAATAAATTTAATTGTACCCTATTTCCATCATCAATAAATCCTCAAACATGACCATAGGTGGCTTCAGGAGTAAAAGCTTGGCTTTATAAAGTACTGGATATAAACAGGATGCACACATTATATCCTTTCTGTTTTTCATTTTGGTGTTCATGGAGACAAGGGAATTTGCTTCAACTCTACTAGTCTTTTCTTGATTTAACGCGACTGTTAAAACTTTATGGCCATGATATCCTCTTTCTGTAGCATTCCTGATTGTCAGGATAGTCATTTGAGTTTTTAGCTTCTTCTTGGAAAAGCCCTGATAGAAATGACCATGTCAGTTGAGTAGTTTAAGCAGGACTTCCAAAAGTCTGTACCGAATAACGTTCATCCCTCTATAAGAGAAATGAGAAGGCTTGGTCCATCATGCTGTGTGGCCTCTCTTCATCCTGAGCAGAAAGTTCCTCTTCTCCTCAAGAAGCTCTTGGATGCGTTTGTTCCTGGTTCTCTCTCTGAGGTTGACCCGACGCTTTGGGATCATATTGTTCTGGGAGATGTCGTTGTCCACACCAATGATCCTGTTGTAAGGGACGTCAATGGAATTTACATTGTTCTCATCTGACCTTCCCTGAGGTCTTGCTGTAGATGTGCTGACCATTGCAATGGTTTGTTTTCCTGTTGTTGCAGCACTGGTAGCTGCCTCCGACTCTGGCGTGGGAACAGGGACGATCACAGGGATGTACTCAGATAGGTCCTGCCAGGGTGAAGAAGACAGATCTGTCATATCCTCGCTGTTAATAGTCGGTATCACCATGGTGAATCTGTCATCCAGCACCATGGTGTCACTGACCAGTTTCCCATCGCTGTAAGGCACTGCGATGTCATCACCACTGAGAATGGTCCCGTGGATTACTGAGACGTCTCTGCTGGTCGTCATTGTGACATCACTATATGGAATAGTTCCACTTGGTATGTTTACATCTTCAACAGGAGTAGTTCCAGTTATTGTTACAACATCATCAAACGTGCTGGGGGTAGTGGCTAAAGCATCATGATTCCACAGTGGAGTTTCATCTGTAGCCGTTGCATTGTTACTGATGTATGTGACATTGATTGTGGACTCACTGAAAGACATGTCTGCAGCTGTTGTATAAACACTAGTGCTGGATGGGATAGTAGAAGAAAGGTACTCTGTCGCTTGTTCTGGATTTGTTTGTGGAGTGGGAGCTGTGGTGTAATACGATTTTGTTTGAGGTCTTTCCTTTGGACTAGCCTTTTTCTCTATGTCCTTGTCCAGATTAAACTTGGCTTGAATGTTTGTGGCATTTTTGGGTTGTGTTTTGGGAATTTGGGGGGGATTTATCTCTGTCCGAGTTAGTTTTGTAATTTTGGTCTTCAGTTGAACATCCTTTTTGGGATTGGCCTTTGGTGGAGAGCCCTTTTTGGATAAAGGTTTGGGCTTTTTCTCAGGAGTAGTTTTCACTGGAAGAGTCTTTTTAGGTACTCCCTTTCCAGGGGTAGTCTTTTTGGGAGTAGCCTTTTTGGGGGTAGTCTTTGCTGGAGTAGTATTTTTAGGAGAAAGCTTTTTGGGGGTAGTCTTTGCTGGAGTAGACTTTTTGGGATTAGCCTTTTTGGGGCTAGTCTTTGCTGGAGTAGTCTTTTTGGGGGTAGTCATTGCTGGAGGAGTCTTTTTGGGAGTAGCCTTTTTGGGGGTAGTCTTTGCTGGAGTAGACTTTTTGGGGGTAGTCATTGCTGGAGGAGTCTTTTTGGGAGTAGCCTTTTTGGGGGTAGTCTTTGCTGGAGGAGTCTTTTTGGGAGTAGCCTTTTTGGGAGTAGCCTTTTTGGGGGTAGTCTTTGCTGGAGTAGACTTTTTGGGGGTAGTCTTTGCTGGAGGAGTCTTTTTGGGAGTAGCCTTTTTGGGAGTAGCCTTTTTGGGGGTAGTCTTTGCTGGAGTAGACTTTTTGGAAGGTCTTTCTTCTTCTTTCTTATCCTCTTTCGGAGTAACATTTGTTTTCATTTTGGAATTCGCCTTTGGCACAGTGTCTTTTCTTGTTGTATTTTTTAGTGCAGTATTCTTTTTTGCACTGATCTTAGGTGTAATCATACTTTTGGGCTTTACCTTTTGCGGAATGTTCTTTTTGGGCTTGGATTTTAGAGTTATGTCTATTTTTGTAGCAGTTTCAGTTGGATTCATGATAGCTGGACTGGTTGTTGCTGGAGGTTGTGGGGAAGTTATCAAACCAGATGTCACTGGAGTATTTGTAGTTGTGTGCGACTGTGGATCTGTCCTACTGTCTGTGTCTGGGGAAGGTAGAGGCAAGGGATGAGCAGTGACACTGTGAGATGTTGTCGTAACTGATGTGCTTGGTATGGAAAAGGTGCTGGAGAAGCCAGGCACACTAGTGGCAGTTGGAGTGCTGATACTTTGTGTAGAACTTAGTGGAGAAGGGGTGGAATGAGGAACAGCAGTAGTGAAGACAGGAGGAAGACTGGCGGTCCAGGGATTAATGGTGGATGAGGATGAAATGGTAGGTTGGACAGTGGTTGGGCCAGAGCTAATGGAGCTTGTGGCTGGAGGAGTTGTAATGTTGGGCTGAATGGAGCTGATGTGGGGGGTTGATCTGGAAGTCGAGTTGGGTAGAAGCCCTATGATGGTGATATTCCTGCAAGACTTGCAGCACATACGCTGGTAGTCCGGCAGAGTGCAGTAGCGCTTCAGCACCTCCATACGACAGAACACTGAGCGGTCTCCATTACAATGCTGACCTGTGAAATAGAAAACAGAGAGCTGAGACTGAGTGCAGCTGGGGGTAGTGAACACATAGCATTATGTGTTTGTGTGGATCTGTCTGATATATATATATATATGTATATGTGTGTCCATGTAATGTTTAAGAATGTGCAAATGTTACATTAGTGTTTGTCTTTGTCTGAATGTTTGTTTATACATTAGATGCATGTGTGTAAAAGTTGGTTCCACACTGTGCAGAGTACAGAATTAAAGCCAGACCAATAGCAGAGGGGCAGGAAGGAAGAGGCGAAATACCCAACACCAAGAGCAGTCATGAGATTAGCCCAGAGCAATTGAAATGGAAAAAGAAGGGTCATCAGTCTTGTGTTGCAAATATAAAGTCCCTGGACTATATTTTTCTCGTGTCAACATCTGACATCTGATTTTGATTCCTCTTGCACATGCAGCTTTATGTTGCCTCCATGTTTGCGTCATTTTTTTCAGCTATTAAATTCTAACTGAACAGTTAACCTGTACCTTTTTCTACCCTGCGGGTAAAAACAACCTGGCAGTTCTTCTGGCCGTGTTTCACATTTGCTCTGACAAAGAATTCAGTCAGTGAACATTCTTAAGTGACAGAAAAGCACACTTTTTAAAACATTTTTATTGATACAACTTTGCTGTTGAGAATGACAGTAACTGAACAATGAGATGTAAGCCCACCCTGCTCAATATATAGATATATTTTCTTTTCTTAAGAAAAATAATTCAACTGTATCGAAAGTTACAAGTTCACAGTCACTTTGGTAAAACACTTCATTACTTGGAAATCAAACAGTCAGTCTGTGTATCTATTCAAAATCATAAAAAAAAGAGCATGAAGTACATAAATCATACGGACTGCATAAATAAAATACATAATTTCCATGATGATGTAAAAACTGGAATGGCACATTAAGTGTCATATGAAACATTTACAAAACATTAATAAAATTTCCCTGATAAATCAAAGTGCATATAGACGCAGTGCACGTAGTCCATCTGAATGTTTCTTCAACGTTTGCAAAACGTTAGCCAGCCCCACACAGCAGGCCAGTGAAGCCACAAAACAGTTACCCATAGTATAGAATATTATAGAAGAAGATAACAGTCATGAACATTATTAAATACAGTCAACATCAATGTTATATACAGTCGCACTGCTAGGTCTGGCTTGGTCTCATACAGTCTCATACAGACTCCAGCAGAAGGAAACCTTGGATAGCTCGCTACATAGTCACAACAGAAAAATGTGATCACAATACAATGACAAGTCTGAAGTGTTTTTTTTTTTTTTTTTTTTTTTCTAGATGCTATATGTGTCAATACCCTAGGCCCTTTGTAAACCCTTCCCAGTAGTCGGACAGTGGTCCAACGTCTCCTTGGTAGGTTTGATGGTTGGCGGGTGTGAGTTTAAGTTGGTTTGAAGCTGCCTCTATTCCGAGTGAAACTTTGAATGAGTAAAGCCATCTCTTTCACAGATAAAAGCCAGTACATTCAATCCAAGATAAGGCATTGTTTATGTGGTTAATGTTCATCAAAATAAAGTGAGATTGAACGCTCTAAAATCAAAATTTATGAGGTATATCTGTATCTGATCGTGATGTGTAAAACCCAAAATGGAGAAAGATCATTTACACACACACACACACATACACACACACACACACACACACACACACACACACACACACACACACACACACACATATAACCTTTCACTGACAAGACCAGTAGATTTCATTCAATCACGCATTGGATCACTCACTCAAATCAGCTTACACACACACAAATAGACTGCACACTCGCACACATGTAAACTCATGCATACAGGAGGTGGATGCAAATGTGCATGACAAAACGTGGCTCTAAAACAAAACGAGAAGCAACAGTAAACCACTGATCCATCTGAGAGAATGGAGAGGCAACTAACTGACCAAGTCCTGCATAATATAGGTCTAACCCCTTACCCCCAAACACTTTACCTTTAGTAAATATTCATCTGTATTCATGTAAAATCAATTAAAAAAATACACATAACAGTCAAGGATCTAAGCGATCAATAGCAGTCCAAAGGTTTTAGGCAAATAAGCTACAGCTTATTCATGTTAAAACAGTATTAATATTGTCTGCAAGCACAAATAAGCTGCATTTATTGAACTTTAGTATAACAGTCAAAGAGAGGATGGCTGATGATGAGGTGAAATGGGAAGCAACCTCAAGCAGTCAGACTACCCTGTGTGTTGTTGTTGTTGTTGTTGTTGTTGTTGTTGTTGTTGTTTTTTATTAGCCTTCACTTTAAGAATTTTCATCTCATAATTCCCTACCATGAAAAACAAAAGGTTTACCGATGTCACTCCCTCTCCCTGCCCTTGAGTTCCTGTCTATCCGACATTGGAACACTGAATGAGACACCATTCTCATCCCCAAATGGCACCAGGATGTCAGATGAGCACTTTAGCAAAGATGTCCTCATTGTGACAAGATCACATTCACAATAAAGCTTTCATATTTTTTGTAACGCTTTTTTAATATATAGATATTTATATACCCTTTCTATTTTTTTTCCACACCTGTCTCTCCCTACGATGACAGCGCGCTACAAAAAGAAAAAAGCGCAGCTGCACCCATGACAACACGCAGCTAGCTCGCGCAAAACATGGCCGCCAAATGTAGAGGGGGGTCCCTCACATATGAACGGCTCTTTCGACACGCCTCAGGAGGTGCCAATGGAAACCTGCCTGCCTTGCCACTTCGAAATCATTCTCACATCAAATTTTTTGTAGATCTTTTGAGTTTTCGACTGGCCAGCGGTTACAACACAATGCTCCACAGAGGAGAGAGAGATAGAGATAGAGAGAGAGAGAGACAGAGCAAGAGAGAGTCAGCTAGCACACATAGGAGCCAGAGACCTCCCCCTCAGTCAGAGCCGTCTCAGACACACACAGAGAGGCAACGACCCCCCCCCAAGAAAAGAGAAGCGAAAGCTTTGCCACTCGCTCACGGGCGTGGGCACAGGCACAGGCTGTGGGGGAGGGGTGGATCATGGGGCCAGCCGGGGCCGGCCCTGCAGAGACAGGAGGACAGAGATGGGCAGGGCCCAGCAGAGGACAGACATGCAGCTGCGGCTGTCGCTGTGGAGACCAGGCTGGGAACTATAGAGGGAGGTTTTACGTGAGGAGATCTTCGGGAAGTTGGGGTTTGGCCGAGACAGCCACTGGATCAGGATGTTGCCGTTCTTGTTGAGGTCCGATGAGCCCTCTGCAGAGAAAAGAGGAGAGACCGACTGAGTAGTTAGGGTAGATCCGATTGCCACAGCACATAATGAAATAAGCTTCAAATAAACAGCCCTGTGTCTGTAAGCCCAATTTCGGTACAAAGTTAGAGGAGGTTATTCTGTGTTTTGATGTTTGTACTTTGTTTGAATGATTGTTACTGACATGACTCAAAAAGATGAGCACGGATTTGGATGAAATTTGGAGTGTGGATTAGGTATGACCCAAGGATGAACTGGTTGTGATCTGGATCTGGATCCGAAGATTTTGGGTGTGTGTAGCCCAGAGGTAAAAATGCTTGAATTCTCAGTGACATCCAAATCTGATTTGAATCCTAAACCTGGATCTGGATCAGTGGCAAACACGGATGTATCGCACAAACTAGTTTTCTGAAACTTGTTGTGTGAGTAGGATTTGGGTCAAAAATGATATATAGCTACATGTTGTGACAAGTATTATTTAGTAGTTACCACTTTATAATGTTTTACATTCATACATTTCACCATATTGTTGCCTCACAACAAAACCTTAATTCAGACAACCCAGATCAGAGTTATTTATTCATTTTTGTAAATATATATTTCAGCCGGGGGCAGAGAAATGCTCTTTACTGAGTGATTTCTCACTTGTTTTATAATTATTTGCCGAG
Source organism: Mola mola (assembly GCA_001698575.1). Lineage (NCBI taxonomy): Eukaryota > Metazoa > Chordata > Actinopteri > Tetraodontiformes > Molidae > Mola > Mola mola. The sequence continues at coordinate 1,491,349 of KV751330.1, read as the reverse complement.
ATCAGGTAATGACATTTTTAGGTTCCTTAACACTCACTAGGACATGGATCCAGGCGACAGACTCTGATGGTGTCAGGCTTGCTGTCCAGACACAGGCCAATGGTGTTGTCTCTGGTGTGGCAGAGAGCCTGTCTCTGCTGCGTCCCGTTACCACATGTCACTGAGCACTGGAGACACAAGACATGAACAGTTACACATATAACCCACCACCGGGTGGATGTGGACATATGCAGTTCACAAAATGCTAAAAAAGCAAAAGGGCTCATCAGTAATCTTTTAACTTGTCAAACCCACCAAGAAAGACTATTTAACACCCTGGACATCACAGGTAAACTATTTAAAAAAAAACCCAAACTTGCTAAACATTATTTTCCATTTGCCTGAGTTTTGATTGCAGTTTGGCCTTCATACCTGTGACCACGGTCCAACTCTCCACTGGGTAGGGCAGGCGTGTCGGTTGCAGGGTCTGCGGGTCTCGGGACGGTTGTCGTTGCAGTGTTTATTGTGGATGGAGCGCGTGGTGTTGTCGTATGACGGCTGAACACAGCTGAGCGATCGAATTTGCAATCCTGTCTTTCCACATGGTTTGCTGCAGTTCTGCCACTCGCCGGTCACCCAACTGGACACAACACAAAGGACAGACACAAAGACTTCTGAGGATGTTCAAAATTTCAAAATGCTTTAAGCTTTGTTATATTACAAGTTTTTACAGTTGGTGTCATAAATACGATGCATACATGGGTGGAGGGCAGGGCTTCTGGTTGCAGTTTCTGATATCTCCTCGTGGTTTCATGTTGGATTTGTTACAGAAGCTTTTGTGGACCATCTTACTGTCAACCTTTCTTCTGCAACCGTATCGCAGGTACTGCTTCCCTACAGGCAGAGAGGATGAGAAATTGAACAAATGTAAGTCCAGAATAAAAGGCAAGGGCTCTCAAGATGCACACAGGAGGTCTCAGAGACCTTCTCAGTAAGAGGTTTGCTTGTGCTACTGTACCTCCGCCGCAGATCTTGGAGCAATATGACCACTTCTTTGGAGCCCACTCATAGGCACTGTCCTCCACCAGCATGTTGTCCTGAATGGCAGAGTCACTGTCCATGTTCATCATGTACTTATATGACAAATTCACATCCTCGTCTCCATGCAATTTCATCTGCAAACAGAAAGATCATTATCATATCAGTAAATAGCTACACTATTTTAGACGATGACTTATTTTTGAAGCGCACTTTAGAGAAATTCCAAGGCAGGTATGTGCAAAGGTATATGCAGAACAAAATTCAATGCTGGATTCTTTCTTTTCAGACTGTACCATGATCAGAATTCCATGTCGGAGAGGGCCGGTGGTCTGTAGGGTCTCCTTGCCGTTGTCGTTCTCGTATTCCCACTCCACGCCCTTCTCTATGACCGAGCGGGATTCTTTTTCCCCGATGAGAAAGAACACTCCGGATGCCACGTTTTTTACAGCTGCGGATGAGCGAGAATCACCCACCGATTAGACGTCTACCATAAAAACGTAAAACATATATACAACGTACTCCAAAGAAAAACAATGGCAAAAAACCTAAAGTGTGTGAGGTTGCTTTCAGCTCTTGGATCAGTAGGTGTCTTGCTCCCCTGGGGACTTCGAGAACTTTGAGGAAACCTGAATTGACACACACAAACACACATCTGGTTGGTGACTCCAACACCATCAAAAGCTAATTTTTCGGTAAGAGCCTCAGCAAATCCAGTAAAGGGCTCCCACTCATTTAACCACAAATCCCTGTTCACTAGTTTAAAGCCCTTGGAGAGTATTTTCATCCAGAATAAACATCTATTTGTGGGGATTTTGGTGCTGCGATGTAGGTCACCTCAAGAGCTAGGTAATAAATATAAGCTGGAGTGAGCTTTGATGTAACTTCTTGGCAATGCTCGACTCGTGGTAAAACCTCAGCTAAGATCTCACTGAGGTTTGGATATTGTTAGAAATTATCCACTAGAGGGCGATGTTTAGCTAAATATTCGTAGGCATGGCAGGGGACATGAACAGATTAAGAGAAAAGAAGTAGGGCCAACTATTTATCCTGCACTTACCAGCATGATAAACAACTGCTGCACTGATGGGTCCTACATGTAGATAAGGATCATTACCTTGTTTTTTGGCTGTTCGCATGATGGTGTCCTTGAAGGTTTTGCAGCTGGAGTTGTCTCCTCTACACACTCCACACTTATCCTCCTGCTTTGACGAGCCAACCACGCCGTCACAGCCCACTTTCTGTTCACGAGGACATGGGAAGATTAATACACGCAGATCCTTGCAGCTTGCAGATGTCTCACTCGCTCATGGCGTCACTCACCTCACACTCCCCACGCACACACACACTGTGGGGGTCCTTGTATGAGCAGCGTGTGCCGTCCAGGACCGCCCTCTGCATAAAGACCACATCCCGTGTCTCTTTGGACTGACAATGCAGGTTGCAGCGTTTTGTTGCTGTGAGACAAACCAGAAAGGCCCATCTGTGATCCATTTTGATTATCCTCATCTTGACAACAAACTTTTACTTTCTGAATGAGCTTCCCATGAGTCAGGAAGACACTGAGCCTCATTGTGTATGTCTGGCTGAGTCATACTACAACTACACAAACCTCCAGAGACAAAACCTGGCAGTTCATCACTGTGGGAAAGAACACTATTGCATTGTGTTCATTGCTGATGGACACAATCCAGAGACAATGGCTCATGGTGCTTTGACGCTAATAAGCAGGTGGCAGACATGCTACTGCTGCTACTGTCGAAGTGCAAATATATGGAGAAAGCACTTTTCTTGGGTTGAACTGAGAACACAGAGTAGCACAATAAGTGATGTCAATGGATTCTCTTACAGTGTGAAAAATGCTATTCAGAGTTCATGTATAACACATTTTAGGTAGATTTATAATGAATTTCAGTTTCATATTTAGCTCCAAAATGGGCGCCACTTCACAAAAAGGTACAAGAGTTTTGAATAATTACTAAGGAATTAATTGATTAGTAAAGTTAGTTGTTGTTAGGAAATGACAAACCAATGATGAAGTATTAGTAAATAATAAATTAATGTAGTTCCTAATGACGTTTGACCCAGTCAGTGAATGACACGAAAGTACTAATGACTCAATCATTACTAATTACTTATTATAATCAATTTTACTATATGTGACATAACATTACTTACTGTTAAGTGTTCCTTCAAGTAATAAATCAGTCTGAGTAGTGAGTAAGTTGTCCCTCATTTTTTAACCATTAGCTACTGATTAGTTACATACTTTGCAGCAGCTGCTTTTGCCAGCCAAACTTGTGTGTGATGATTTATTTCATGCAGTTTCTGCTACAAAAACTGACATAAAACATGCTGGCTTAACAGAGAGAATTGTAGATACAGGTACCCTGTATCTCTAGGTACCATCAGGACAGCCGAGCACGCACTTTGATTGGAGATGTTCATGTTGAACCAAAGCCAATCAGGAAGATAGCTTACTATTTAATTTATTTAATTTTTTTTTGTTCCAGCCTTTAGCCAGCAAAAAAACCCCAAAACAAAACAGAAATATCACAGAAAAGTTAGTTAATGCAATGTTTCTTATTCATTTTCAGAAATCTGACATTTTTAAGGTACAGTGCTTAGGGAGGCATTTATTTTTCATAATAAACATGCACTAAATGCTTGCTGGAGTAAAACTGAGTAGCATTGAGTAACAGTATTAGCAGTAGCAAGTTAGCATATTAGCTAGCCTCTTTTAATATTTATCAAGCAACATAAGCTGCATGTGCTGCTCCTCAATTGTCAAAATTTCAAAATGAAAATAAAATGCACAGTTTAGATGAATAGAATAAAAAAGGAGCTTTTAGGGAGTTTCAAGAGCACAATCAAAGAGTCAGAGAGCCCCTGAGGTTTCCTATATTTCGCACACAACGAGGAGTCATCTGATCACATATGTTTGACAGCGCTGAAAACAAGAGACAATCTGGGAGCTTCTGATCTAATGTTCCAGAGGGTTGGATGAATCCCTCATGAGAGAGCTGCTTAAACACGCACATGCATTTACGCACACTCACAGGGCAGAATTCATGTTTCTCAGCTTGCGAGTAATTTACAGAGGAGATATTGACTAGGGAAAGGACCCAAATAGAGACAGGGAAGTAACACTGCGTGCGTGTCTCAACAAATACTACAATTTCACACTCGGAGCAGAAAAACTCTCCTCACACTATCAGGAGATGACAGACCATGAATGGAATTTAATTTCATCTGCCTGTTCGCCTTTTTCTTTCTGTTTTTTTTACACACGGACATCTGGCTTGCGCCATAACACATAGTCACAGAAAAAGTAATGTGAGACTAAGAGAACTGTGCTGAAAAATATGGCATTAGAAATGGCAAGAACAAAGAAGAAACAATTTAGCAAGGCCCCCCCTCATAGCAGTGAGAGTGTTGTATAAACTCCTATTAGACATGGAGAAAACTCGGCATTTTTCTTTAAGACTCAATTCTACCTGGATACCTCTCAGGACAGCAGTGACACCCACTTAGAGACAAGCTGGGTTTGACACTCAAACTTTTTGGATAATTCTGGGATTTAATTGTGAATCTGATACTTTGACAGTAAAAACGACGGGGGAGGATGAGGTTAGTGGGTTCAAATGGCATCAGGGATTGGGTGGAGAAAGAGAAGATAGCAAGTTCAAAGAAGATTGTTTTAAAAGGGACTTTCAAAGAGATGGTGTGTTTTTATGGGAGGGCGTCACCACAGCTCAAAGCTGCACTCTGCAGAACAGCCAGATGCCAGTGCCCGAGACAGAGCACAATCTATATATAAAACCCGACCGCGTTCATGAATTATGTGTTTGCAACCTCTTTTTGGCTTGTATTGTAATTTACAGTTTCCACTGTGCATCATCACTCAGGTTTTTTTTATTTTCAGGCTGGTGTATGTGTGACGATAGCCTCTTACTCTCAACCAAACTGCTTCACTTTCTTTCCATGTGAGGGTGTACACTCACGGTCTGGGTGTTCATAAGGCAGCCAGTGGTGCTTGTTACTATGCAGCTCAAAGTCAGGGTCCGAAGCACGACATTGCTCCTCTCGCATGTCGCTGTAGATGTCCTCGCACTCGTTGGTGTTGCACATCTGGAACTGAAAAGTGGCTCCCACACAAGTACGGCCTCCGTTGGCTGGTCTGAGGGGGTTGCGAGGCAGAAGACACATGCATAATTCAAAATGGGCTTCGGCCTACTGATGATCTTAATTTATGTTAAGGGTGAAAGTCTGTCTCTTCAACAATCACTATCAATTTCAGTCAACCAAAAATGACATTTCAATTTAAGATCACAGGGATTTCAGAGGTTTGGACAAGCTGAATGTATTTGTGAGTTGTTCGCTTTCTCAGTAGTTTGAGAGAATGCTGCAACATTATTGTGTTGTGAGGCTCAAGAAATACTGAATAAGAAATTTTACGTGACGTGTACTGTAGATATTGACTGAATTTTCATATTTGGGTGAACTGTTCCTTTAACTATCAAGCACACCTAATACACTAAATTTAGACCCTCAGTTGAATTTAGAGTACTTTTTATTTTTAATTTCGCATTATTTACAAAATCATACTGAAAAACACTTTTTTTTTTTTTTTTTTTACCTGGGATTGTCACAGTCGCGGGTGCGAAACTTCACTCCTCCACCGCAGGTGCGGGAGCATTGTCCAAACTCACTCCACGTCCCCCAGTTTCCATCTTGCTTTATGATGTCAGGGGTCAACCAGATGCAGTGACCTTTAAAGCAATGCTGCAAAGGGCCAAGAATACAACACACAACATGATTTCTATTTGGATCTCTGCAACATCAAATTGTTTTTCTTTGACAGGAAGCATGTTTAGTCGATCATTGAGTCCAAACACGAAGTCGTCAAATACTGAAGCTGTGCAAAGCATCAGTATTGGATGACCCAGAATGCAAGAAAGGACGCTACATCCTCAAGAAAAAATGCTCCTTTAAGTTAAATTTAATAGTGAATACATATACTCAATTCCAACAAAGTTGGGATGCTGTGTAATATAAAATTATGAGAGAATAGGATAAGTTGTTAATCATTTTGACATACACGCCAATGAAAACAATAAGAAAAACAGTCAAATTTATTTTTTGTCTTATAATCTTCATTGATAAAAATATGGCTAATCTGAATTTGATGCCAGCAACATGTAACAAAATGGGGCTAACAAAAGACCGTGAACATTGTGGAAACCTCAGAAAAGCCATTTTTTGGGACATTCTACAGGTAAACAAATGGTCATTTCTTACAGCTGATGTTATCATGATTGGGACTGAAAGGGGCATCAGTAGTTCACAGTCATGAAAGGTGTGAGGTTCACACGATGACATAAAAGACATTGGTATGGGCTGGTAAACACTTCAAATGCAGTTTGTCCGCTAATGATTGCATGATTGCAAAAATTTTTGGAATTAAGGTTATATAAATACCTTCCCATTCCCACACATAGTGCCATCAATGGGGGGTCCTTTCTTGGTTTTGCAGAAGAAGGGATTGTCTGGATGGCTGCACCACAACTGCTTACATGGGTCGAATGTGCGATACTGCAGAGAACAGAGAAAGACTCACACTGGGTAACGGCTTTGAATGAAACCATCATGACACAGCTGGAGTGAGACTAAACACTGAAGATAGGAAATAAAAAAAGAGATGGGAAGAGAATACAACGATAACCACACAGTATTAAACCCAACGATAACAACACAGACCCTGCACTGTGTCACTGCACTATACACTCCACTCCACTGAGAAACACACAGCCATTCATGCAAACCAAAGGATGACAGAGAGAGACAAACCTCTCAGAGTGAGAGAGCTCCTGGTTTAATTGGGGCACCAGGGAGGTCAGAGGGCCAAGGGTTAAAAAGCCAAAAGGTGAGGTCTCAATGACCTCTAAAATGCCCCTAGGTGCAGTTCAAGGACCAGATTCTCTGATATGAACCACTGATGAGGATACCACCAAACTGATCGGCAGTCCAGTGTCTGAAGGGCCATGCCTTCCTCCCTCCTTTCCACAGACTTTCTTACCCACCCAGGTCAGAGGGCAAGTCATAATCAATGACTAGACTGTGGTAGGTAATCACCAGTGACATCAGACTGGAGGATCCTAAAAGCTGAAGTGAAACATGGGAAAACAGCCCCTGTTCTGACTCAGTTGTTTCTCCTTGAATGGGAAAGACATCTTTCCAAACTTTTCAACTTGTCTGTTTTAATCTGTGCCAATATAATGAGGCTCTTCCTGCATGTGATTT
>KV751330.1:1466851-1481446 GCA_001698575.1 Mola mola | reverse complement strand
TTCCTGGACTGTGCCATACACCTTGAGAAGGACGGAGGACTCAACATTGAAGTCTACTGGAAACCCACTCACACAGACCAGTACCTGCTCTTCAACTCTCACCACCCTTTGGAACACAAGCTGGGAGTTATCAGAACCCTACATCACCAGGTTGAAAATGTTCCCACAAGGACAGAGGGGAAGTCTAAGGAACACAAACACATCAAGACAGCATTAAAAACCCGTGGATACCCTAACTGGGCGTATGTCAAATCCACTAAGCGCTCCAGGAACCACACCCTGACAACACAGGAAGAGGAGAGGAACAAATGCCACAACGTTGTCATTCCGTATGTGACAGGGGTGACAGAGAAATTCAGAAGAATTTTCTCTAAGCATAACATCCCAGTTCACTTCAGACCCTGCAACACTCAGAGAGAGAAACTGGTTCACCCCAAGGACAAAACCCCCAGACACAAACTTAACAATGTTCTTTATGCAGTCCAGTGCAGTGAGGAGTGCACAGACTTTTATATCGACCAAACAACCACTCCTCAAACGCATGGCTCAACACCGGAGACTCAGCTCCTCTGGCCAGGACTCAGCAGTCCACTTACACTTAAAGGAGAAGGGACACTCCTTTGAGGATGAGAATGCGCATGTGCTGGACAGGGAGGATAGATCAACTCTCTGCCACATACAATGCAGTTTTGAAATCCCTGCCCAGGAAACTTAATCACAGTTCACACCTTGGCTCATGTGAAACCAACGACTCACATGATGACCAGGGGGAGCGATTACCCATCTGATGGGGGATGGATCTGGGCCACACAGATTGGGGGCGGGACTTTGTACCCTTTGCCCACTACCCTGAGTAAGAAGGATCCTCCACAAGGTTAAATACTGGGGACTCCCTACCAGAAATCTAAAACTGAAAAGGCCTCTTGGATAAGAGGCGAAATGTCAACAAGAAACAAGCAGTTCAGTTGCCTTCAGAAAAAACATCAAAACAACCCAGTCTCAGCTCTTAATTATAAAACAAACATATGTAAGGCTATCATTCATCCCGATGGGTTACTTTTCTATCAGAAAAAATAATTTAATGGGAAGTTTCAGAGACTCTCTGGCTACCAAAAGTTGAAGGAGACCGAATATATAATCAACTTCTAGGATGAGTCTGTATGTGAGAGAGTGTGTGTGTGTGTCTCACTGAAGGTAGCGTCCAAGCTCCTGCATGCTACATCTGGACCAGTGAAAGCGGTGGAAGGCGGCTTGTACCAGCGGTGCCATGATGCTGCCCATCTGTACCTCATCTCCACAGCGATTCCCCTGACCATCGTGCTCCATCCCCAGCCTGCAGAGAGAGAGAGAGAGAGGACTCAGGAGGGTGGGGAAGCCAAGGAAATGTACCGGGGGAGACAGATCAAAGCCGTTTTAATTCAGAACAGTCTTACGACTGACTGCTTTGGTGTCCTTTGCCGCTCCAAGAGAGCAGGCTTGATGACATCATGATGGCAAACACACTCACACATGTCCAGTCTCGTGTGCCACCACAAAGGCCGACGAGAAGCCATCCTCATGGTTCAAAGTGCAGCTCCGTACCGGATGGCACATACCTGTTACCGGGGCATAACCTAGGCGACAAGGAAGAGACATGCAATATATATGCTAAACTTACGATAGACATAACACAACTTGCTTAGGCCAGTCATATTAGGGAACCAAATGAAACACAAATCATATGTTAGCTTGCTGTAGCATGTCTAGAGATTTTCAAATGTATCTGGACATTTGATGTGAATCCTTATTGATATAATAACAATTCTTTCTAAAATATAAATAAAAAGTAATAAGAATATGACCTGTTTGAGAATAGTTGACTCAAAGAATGTGCATTTATGTCAATCAAAGAGATCTGTGAAACTTAAAACGTGAGAACATAATACTCTTTCACACACACACACACACACACACACACACACATGCACAAACGTGTGCATGTTTGTGTGTCTAATCCTAACCCTAAACTGTCACCTTCCACCACTTCACATGCCAATCTCCAACTCCCTGTGTGCTTGTCTGTCCTGTACTGCCTTTAATTGTGGGGCTGTGGCTGGCCCTGCTCTGCCTATTGATTTCCTGCTGCTGAATGCTCAGCCCAAGGGCAGCTGAAGGGCGTCTGGATAGCCAGGCCCCTGCCTTTAGAGGCATCTCCCCTGGGCCTGACTGTTAGCTTGCACTCTGCTGCACAGAAAACCACCAACCACCAAACCCACAGTGCGCTCTGCAGCCGTTTGAGGCTAATGAAGGAATAGGGGAGTTTTCTTTGTCTACTTAAATAGCTCCTCCTTTTGCCTTTAGTTCCTCAAGAGGGTGGTCGTGCAGTTTGGATGCGTGTACCATACAGTGAAAAGAGAAAGAAAGTTCATTATTTATTCTTGTCATTCGTTACCCTGCATGCCCGTGGGGCCGAACTCCTGTCTTGTGAGGAAGATGGCGTGGTCATGATACTCAGCATCTCCTGTGTCCTGTTTCTGCTGCAGGAACGCCCAGCGACACACATTCTCCAGACTCTGAGATGGGTTCCCCACTTCAATCAGACTCATGGACTGAAAGACACACACACACAGGGTATAAATATGATACAACAACAGCAAACTGCCTCTTGTTTCAGCCTTGGTGCAACAATATTTTATTCAAAACTGTAGGGGGCAGTGTCACTATGTTGTATTGTGTCAGCACATCTTGCAAATTGCTGAGGTGTACAACACACAAACACACACACACACACACACATACACAGATACACACCCTCCAAAGGTTCCACTTGTGCTTACAATCCCATAATCTTGGTTGTTTCACTAACAAACATGAAAATGAATACATAGCCCTGTTATCGAGCTATGCGCTAATAGTCAGAAACTTACAAGGTACAGAATATTTACTTATAAGATGCCGGCATTTACTGCTATTCACCTTCACCTCCCTTCCTCATTAGGCTCTCTCCCCTCCTCTTCCTCTCTGCCGTACAAGTCTTTCCATCTCTCTCTCACACACTTTCCTCACAGCTTACCCACGTGCACAATGAACAAATGAATCAAACAACAGAGATTGTGGAGATTGCAGAGAAGACACATGGCCTGCCTCAACACCGTTCAGACAGGGTGCGCCACACGACGACTGTAGAATGCTCTATCACATTCATCAGGTGCTCGTGTGTGTGTTTATATGATCTTTAAAGTCATAGTTGTTATACTGTGTCGTATGCAGGCTGCGTGCTGAAGTGTTATATGTGAGGTTTGGGTGTGTGGGTGCGCCTGTGTTCAGGGTCACAGAGCCAATCTCCAGGCTGTCTGGGCGCAGCTCCGTTGCCACGGTAATTGGGGATGATGGACAGCTGGAGCTTTGGCCAAAGCTGCACAGGGGCTGGTCTGGAATGACCAATGTGTGAGTGAGTGCATGTGTGTGTGTGTGTGTGTGTGTTAGTGGGTCTTCAGGTCTCCACTGGGAAGAGAGGCATGTAGAGAGCAGGGGAAGAGATAAGGCTACAGCAGCATAAGTGTACTATAGAGCATAGAACATAGATCATAGATCCAGCAATAAAATCATTTGTTGGGTAATCCCTGCCCCCTCTTGCTTTATCTCTCTCTGTCTCTGCCCTCTGCCCGTTCTCTCTTCTTCCCATCAGCACCGACGGGCAGATAGAGTTACAGGCAAGAAGAAAACGATGCTACACCCATCGTCCGGTCTCTCTGTTTATGAATGAGGGAGGGCTATCATTGATTGTTTATCTTTTCCTGGACTTCCCATGATTCTGTGCTGCAGCCTACTGGGAGGAAGGCTGATTGCATAACGGGCAGAGTTTCTGTATGCTTTGGTGCTGAACTGTGAAGGCGTGCAACTTGGAAACACTCCCCTGGGACGCTGCATGCTTTTAGTTCCTCTTTTGCTCAGTCCACTGGAATAACAGGCTCCAGGCATTCGTGCGGGCCGACGTGCGCGCGAGGGCATGTGTCTCTGTGTTTGTTCATGAGTGTTTGTGCGTGTATGACTCGGCTGTTCTTACCATACGCGCTTAAAGCATTTATCTCAGTCAACTTTTCATGAGAACTGGTGCGTTGTTGGGTCTTACCTTTCCATAGCCGAGCATGATAATCCGGACCAGCACCACATTGATCTTTGCTCCCAACGACTGGTCATGGTAGATCTCATTCACCTGGAGTCACACAGAGAAACACACTTTTTTCCTAACTATATTATTTATAGTGGAGCAATGAGTCAGTGATGAGAAGATAAAGCCATTCATTAATGTGCTTCACTTAAAGTCTGCTGTTCCAAGTCATTTTAGTAAGAAACAAACCGTACCTCTGTTAAGTCTGTATTTATAAATAATACTTTAATGGGACAATTTGACATTTCTGGTCTCCACTATCAGATTGAAGATTGCACAGTGGATATGGAGTAAATCCATGAGCTGGTCAGTTTTGGTCTAGGTCACGAACGAAAACATGAACTAGCCTGATTCTGTCCAAAGGTGGCAAAAGTCACCTACCAGCACCTCTTGTTTTGTTTTTCTCATTTATACAAAAGCTGAAAAATAAAAACAACACATTGTCTTTTTACAGGGGAGTTACGTGTAAGTGTATTTCCCAGGTGAGTACAGTTACACTAACCAGCTGATGGCCATGGGCTCATAATAAAACAGATTCACATGAAGAAATCCAACTGTATCCCTGAAATTATGAAACTGTTCATAAAAAAAATATATGATTGTCAACATATTCAGTTGTTTTCCTGACAGTAGCCTGTTGGAGTGGAGTGGCATGCTAGAGGAATAAACACCAACAAAAGAGATTCATTTTACATTGTAGAAGTGAAAAGGCTGCTTTTGTAAATTACTTAAAAGCATGTAAAATATGACTTACGAACTATTTGTTGCAAACCATAAGTTTGTTATTAGAATGTGGTTAAAAGAACATACCACGACCTGCACAACAGAAAGAAGCGATAAATTACAGTTGAAGAGGGTGCAAAAAACTCACTTTCCCATGAGCGTGGATCGAGAGGAGATGAAGGACGGAAGAAAGATGTAAAGGAAAGTAAGTGCCAAATGGCAATGACACGAGGTAATGTGTGACTTGGGAGATGCAGAGAGCATTATACTGGCAGAACACTCACACACAAGAGAGAGAAGGGTAAATTGGTGCAGGAGTTAAGGCCTGCTGTCCTCAGTGGTTGCGTGCGGTGCCTAATGAGGCAAAGAGATGTAAAAACAGACAGCTGTAATGAGATGGCTGATGGACACACTGTGGAGGAAGATGCACACACACTGTAAGCACACACACAAAGGTACCGAGATGGAGAACAAAACTGCAGACACACACAGAGCAGGAGAAAGGTAGCGCCGAAGAATGTTATGAAAATAGACAGAGCGGCAGAGGGAAATGGAAGAAGCTGAGCAGACGGAGAGGACAAGAGCACAGAGGCAAAGTGAGTGAAAAGAAAGAGCTTTCATGGAAATGGAAACAATACATTCTAGAAAACCAGTATAGCATGGAGCGGTGGCAGGGGAGGAGTAACCTAATGCTCTGTTCCATATGTGGTGTTGCCTGTCTGGGCTTTCTATTAGGGAAAATCTAAGGGAATGATCCATTAAGTCTGAATCCTAATTGTTTACCACAAATGTTCTGGAATAAATGTCTTAGATTACATGAAAATATAAACATGGCTGCCACGTCAAGGCTTTACAGGTCAAGGCCAGCTTTTGCAGCTAAACTACTAATGTAGTCAAATACCAGTAAAATGAGCCAATCAGACTTCAAGGAAATCAAACCTTGCGATTATCTTTTTGATATTTTTCTGAGCTGGAACAAAAGACCTAATGGAGACTTTGTGACCTTCAGCTGTAGATGGAACAGGGCATTACGTAAGAGGAAAGGGAACAGTACTGACAAATCAAAATGTAGTCATAGGGCATTATACGGCAGTACTTCCATTAAACAGTTGAGACAAACTTATTTTAACTTAAGAGAGTTTGTGTCCAGGCTACCTTCAATTTTACTGACCTGGTATAGGAGTTCAGTTAACTGTGAACCATTAAATAGTTACCTTACAAAAATATACAGTAGTATGGAAACAAAACTTTTTAAAGTTAACACAACTTGGTCATTCTCAAAACGAACATTGGGGGACTCACAAGAGACAGATCAATATATAAACGGTTAAAATCAATGTAGAAGAAGCCATGGTTTTTCTGACTTGGACCAGAACAATAATCTTGAATCCTACACTTGTAACATTATGGAACGATCAACCACATTTTAGAAAAACTCCAAGGCAAAAAATTGACATCATCAAATGAGTAATAAAGTACTATAGGATCATTCACTACGTATACTATTCTCAGTCTGTGTTCAAAGTCTTCATTTTTCAAGAAAAAGGGCAATTTTTTTAGTAACATTTAACTGTTGCAGTTTCCCAAATGTGTGATTTATCACAATATACAATTTTTCATTCATTTCAGCATAACTGAATACTTTAGCTGTCAGATAAAGAGTACAGTAGTACTCTGAAATTTAACAGAGGATTTTTTTAAAAAAAAGAAAAAAAAAGCAGACTCATACAAAATGTACTTGCAAGTGATCCTTATATGCCATAACTGAGTATACAGTAATATAAATAATGTACAAAGTTGGAAGGCAATTACGTGTCATCATAAAACAGTGCATTTTACTCTTAATATACTTTAAAGTAATGAAGAATGGAAGAGTTTCAGAGGGGCGGAAAGTTTCCTTTTGGCGACCTCGAGTTTCATTTTTGGATGCTGCATTTAAAAAGGATCCAGATCTGCTAAGCAACCACCAAACCAACACAGACAGTCCTGTTGTCGTTTCAGTTTAACCCTGCCTGAGCCTGCATGTGTGTGTGTGTGTGTCTCCACGTTTCATCTTGCCTGTCTGTCTGGCTGCCTACTGGTATTTCTGTCGCTGCCTCACATTCAATAACATTAAGAGACCGTCGTTCGTTCCTCGAGACTCCCTCATTATCTTGGCTGGCTGAGGTATAAAGTGAGAAAATGACACACAGTGACTCTGTGTGTATGCGTGTCTGTTTGTTTGTTTGTCTCAAATGACACGGACACTTGGGTGGGTTAGTTCACACTTGGCCTGATCCAGCTCGTTTCCTTGACAACTGTTAGGCCAATTAGGGGTGGTTGACTTCCAGGTGACCAAAAACACAACAGGTTCCCCTCTAATGAGAAATACACACACACACACACACACACACAGGAAGCATGGGGTCCTTGCTAGCCTGGCTTTGGCTTTATATGTCTTCATTCATGTTAGATGACAGCCTCGGGGACCCTGTCGCTCCGTGTGCATGTGTTGTTGAGGGTGCGCAACAAGACAAGGTGAGCATAGTCTTGTTCTGTAAAAACCACATCAGTGTGAAATCACTTCGTGTTTGTTCTTCATTTACACCTTTTCCACTGATTAGTCATTATCTATTGCTGTATGTCATCCAAAAAATGTCTGTTGTTGTGGAAGGGTGAAGACATTCTGAATGTGTAAAAATGTGGCTAGATGATCTCTGGAGGTTTGATTTAAGATATATTTAAAATGATGAACTGAAAGTATTTGATGCCATTTGCCAAGTTTTGATCCAGTATAAAACAGCAAAAGACCGTAACCTTACCTTCCTTTATGGTTGCCATTGCAATTAGTCTTGTTTTGTCATTTTTGTGGGATCCTCTGTGTTATTCTTTATTTATCTATATAGGATATAGGTCTACTAACAGTTTGTATGTTCCTGAAGTATTTATAACTGCATCTATATATTCACCAGTGATTTCTGTCTTTGATAATTTGAGTATTTTTAACTTTAATCTCAATAAAATAAAAAAATGTCCACACAAAAAGAACTTGCTGCTTTCCATCTAATTTAAGCTACAAAGGAAAACTTCATATTTTACTATTTCTTAGTTCTCTGTTAAAACGTTATAATATATTACATAAAAAAACAACACTGTTGCTGTAAATAAGGTCATTCATAAAATATTTATTTTATTTTTAAATGTACTCTTATGCATGCAGTTTCATTTTTTATCTTCTATTTTAAAGCTCCTAAACATGACACTTGTTTTTCTTTTCCATTTGTTTTTATGTGTCTGTGTTTCTCCCTGACCTGCTTGCCTGTGTGTGTATTTGCATGTGTTTGTGTGTGTGTGTGTTTGTGTGTGTGTGTGTGTGTGTATGCCTCCTCTTGGCACCTATAGTGTTTTCACGCCGACGTGGTTCTGATTTTGGCTCTGGTTCAATTCATGGGTCAGAGAACCGTCAGTGCTTGCTAGCGAAATCAGCCTGCGTTTAGACTGGTCTACGCAGAACCAAAGGCCGATGTCACCATCGAAGGGCTTACTTAATGCGCAACGCATTTCTAAAAAAATTGTTATTAGTATTTGGTATGTATGCTGCACATTGGCAAGTTCGAACATTAGAGTAATTCAGCCATACATGTCTTGAAACACTCAGATTTCCTGAAAAAAAAGTGAGCAAGTCATCTGTATTCTACTCATTTGGTTGTAGATATTCATGTGACATCAGAAGGTCAGAGGTTCCGAGATGGGAAACATATTTTGTCTGACATTGTTGTGTTCAAGGTCGTGAAGTGGGAATAACATGGACACTTCAAAGAAGATGGGATAGGTTTTAATGAGCCCTTAAAGAGCCCTTTAAGCAAGAGTTTGAAAGCTGTTTCCAGTTTATTAATGACAACGAAAAGCGAAGGAAACGGATAAGGTAATAATACAGCTCAAAATAGCTTCACCTGACTTGTTATCTGAGTCAGTGCAAAAAAGAATTAAGTTTAGAACTAAACTAGGTGACTGTGCATGGACAGCACTTAACAATAATACCACATTTCAACTGACATGTCATCAAAAATGTATATTCAATATGAATTAATAAAAAAAAAGTTTCTTACCATTAACCAAATCGTTATTTCCATTATTCTGACATCACAGAAACGCATCTAAAAGTTTTCTACCAAGAAGTCCCGGGCTGTCACATTAGGTTTTTTTGGAGACTGTCACTGGTGGATTACAGAATGAAAGCAGGAATCCTCAGCCATGATGTTGACTGCTTATTTCAATTCCCATGTCTATTGTAGTACATAAAAAACACTATATAGACATGCTAACACTGTCCAAAACGCAATTTTCAGTACTTTTTACCACTTACATCAGATTCTGTGTACAAACACGCAGTACAATAACACAGCCTCTTCTAATTTTGGTTCCACATTACTTGGTTTTTGGTTGTAATCTCTGTGCTGTAAATCAAACCTAATTTTTTACGGAAAAAAAAATGGAGAATGTCAGTGTTCTCTTTGAGAAGGAATTTAAATCTACAGCATGAAAAGAAGTAGGAGGAACAATAGTATTACTACAGTACAAAACAAACCGTATTACAATAATATCTTTATATAAATTTAAAGGACAAAGATTAAAGTACAATGAGACTAAGGCATTTTCTGCCTAGACATGTTCATTTCTTCGCCCCTTACTAAGAATGACAGACACATAATAGCAACGTGTTCATAATGGCTGTGTGATAATATGAATATTTTAATTCACTGAGCTCCTTTAATCAACTCATCATGGAGATCGGGCTCCATTTTAATGCAATTAAAATATGTCGGGAAACAATTTGAAAAGCTACATTAAAAACACTCGCAGCTACTGATGAGACAGGACTGAGTCATCACGTAAAATCTAGCTAGAGTGCAACACAAGAGTTTGGACGGCTTTTCTACCCTCTCATGTCAACACGCATGGGAATTTTAGAAAACTGAGATCCAGAATTTAAGCACACACCTTGACAGTGCTCCTTACATATCTGTGACACTTCCTGCTAACGAGGTGTCTATTATTACTGGGGCTTTCCAGATCCTTCTACAACTTCTTATTGAGGCTTTTCTCTGTCTGCAGGGCCTCTGCTAAAGACAAGACCTGCACCACATTTAGAGAGCTCTCAGAGAAATTATGATTATCACATTCGGAAGGCATTAAAGTGTATGAAAAACATAACTTAATATAACAATATGCATCATCTCACACACACGCCTCCCTCATTGGTTGTGAATATTCATAACCATGAAGAGTGTGATTAGCACTTCCTAGCGTCTCTCAAAGGTCTTCAATAGGTGAGACAGCCAGATCACTGTTGGGTGGTAAATTTATCACCATGATGTTCCCCACAGGAAGATCACTGTGTAATGGCTTCCACTTGGCATTTGGCAAAACAGCATATTTTACAGGGTACACCACAACAGCCCACCTGGTCACCTGTGCTCCCTGTGTGGCCTACCATTTCGCCACTCCTTCCCTTTTCTGTTTTCTTTTCCTCTATCCCGGTCTTATATTTGCTGTAATTTTGTAATAAAATTTCTTTTTTGATTTTTAACACAGTAACACACATACCCCCCATTGTTTCTTAGTTCACTCATGTCATGCACCATGCTTTGGCACTGGTAATATCTGACTGTTTCTCCAGGGAATAGCAACCCAAAAAAATGTTTTTCCAAATTAACTCTGGGTTTCTTTCCAATAATTTGATCTTATTTTATTTTTTTCATTAAATTATCTTAAATTTATTTAAGAAATAAACATTTAGATGTACAGGGATTCTCTGATAAATGAGCATAGAATAGTAAAGTTGATCTTGATACAGGATGCAAAGTTGGTAGCTTTGCAGTCCAATGCGAATTGCTTATCTGGCACACAAAACAATTGTCTATAGGTTCTGGGCTTACCTGCATATGCAGCCCACTGATTATGTCTGATCGTGGTTCTCCCTCTGGCTCTACCCATAAGTTCATGCTGTACCCACAGACTTTACATTATGATGGGGTCAAAGATGTTTCAATCTTTTTAAGTCTCATGCATGATTTCCAGAAGTTTGAAACTTGTTTACCCAACTTTAATAAAGTCAAAGTTAAACCCTGTCTCAAAATAAAATTGAATTACGCTTATGGTTTGTGTAATATCTCGGGTCATTAGATCTGTCACAGTTATGTCAAGAATCCTCTCAAAGTTAATCCAATTTTGTGATTTTGTGATTTTTTTTTTTTGGTTGGTAAGATAGAGAAAGGATAAGGAAGTTAACAAAAGTGTCTAGCTGTTCTTTGTTAAATATATTTCTTGTCAATTGAAGTCACCCTTTATGCTATGTTTGCTATGAAGTTGAATGAGCTTTGAAGGAGCAATTGTTTAAGACAACTGATGTTTTTTTTTTTTTTCCTGTCTGCATATATTTGCATGCGTATTCTCATCCATTGGTATATTTTAAAATGATCAGCAAATAACTAAGCCTTGTGGTTTGACCCGTTATTGTGGGCTACATTGATTACATTGAACAAATGCAACATGGGGAAGGGAAACAAACACATGGGAAAAGAGTGGGAAGCAGAGTTAATGATGCAAACACACACCCATACACACACACACACACACTCTTGTTGAACTTTGCAGACAGGATTTAGCGATTTTCTGAGAGTGCTTTGATGTCCTACCAACACCAGTGCTGCCCCCTATCCTCCAACATACACACACACACACACACACACTTAATGAAGACAAAAATCTACTGAAAATTTAAAGTAGAAAGATCATTTCTAGAGAGCCATACACATTCTCGAATCTGATCTCAGTCAGATTCACCTTGTTTGTTCTCCCATAAAATCCTCGTTACTACTCACCGTCTTTTACTTTAGAGCGTTTGTTTTTTAACATTGTTGAGGATTTGTTGCCACAAACTACATAACAGTGCGAAAAAGCCGCTTAGAGAAATAAGGAAGAGACAGACGGACAGAGAGAGAGCACACCCATCCTGAGCAAAGCAAACTTTCGAGAAGAAAGTCGCCCAGATGCCACGCGTGGGAGGCAGCTCTTATTTATTTATTTCTGTTTATCTGGCTGTCAGTAATTTATTCTGAATGCCTTGTTTAAAACACTCCTTCCTCCCTGTGTATTCCCATCACTTCCCAACAGATTAGAGGGTTCCTGCGACAGGGCTGCAAATCCCCATCTCCTATACTGTCGAACAAATATCTAAAATGGGAGGCAGGGAGCACAGCAGCTCTTGTTCTTTCTCAAATGCTGAGCGGAGACAAAGAGGTGTGGCAAGATTTGTTGCTGTGCACTTGCACCTGCTTCACAGTCAGGGATTGGCTCCTCGAATATGAGAGCAAAGAGGAGCAAAGACGAACACGTATTTAAATGCAGGTTTGTGAATGCGAAGAAGCAACGCTGCCACTACAGGTTCAATTTGTAAAAAGTCTAAAGGGTTTAAAGTGTCGCACTAACACAAGCACAGCACACACAAACGGGAAAACAACTGGGAGTTCGAGTCCTTGGCTAGGTGTTGGTGGCCTGCAGCAAACTGCCTGCTGTTTCTGCGTCACTGCGCACACACACACAAAGTGAAATCTCATCATAATCAGATAGAGAAGAAAGGATTACATTTGGCTGATTGCTGGATGAGAACATGTTAAAGTGAATTGAATCCTCATTCACTTGCTGCACTTGCTGTGTGTGTGTGTGTGTGTGTGTGTGTGTGTGTGTGTGTGTGTGTTTGACCTCTCTGTGACTTTCTCCCCCTCAAATAGAACAGCTTTCCTATTCTCTTTTTTTATTTTTTCCAAGCAAGATGACAAATGTAATTTTGGGACACACTGTGTGTGAATATACACAATGTACATGTATGATAACATTTTGCATTCCTCTAGCCAACCTAACTTAAACAATCCAAGCCAGGTTTTAGCAAGGATGTTAACGAAGGCTTTGGTACAATCAGTGCAAATGATTGTACCAATGATTGTACTACCAAATCAGGGCCATGATGCTCTGGGCTTTGCCACTTTGACAGGAACAGACCCTTAAAGAAGTGTATCACTTGCACCTGTTTTTACCTGTGATTTCAATTTGACTGCTGTGAAAACGGCCTATAAAAATGTCTAATATCCTCCAAGGTGTCATCAGGTTACCCCGTTGTGGTTTTATTGAAACTAATCTAATAGTTTTAGAGTGATGTGGTCTGCTAAAATGCTGTTAACGGAATGGCTCATCCAAAAATGAAGTCAGTGTTTTTTTTGTCTTTTTTTAACTTCTGATTTAATACTACATCCATCGCCCCATTTGGTTTGACGGTCAGCCTCCTCAATAAGAAATACTTTTCACCTTATATTATTCTATTATTCTATTATCTGTTTGTCTGTTCTAGTCATGCTGCTTCTATGCATATATGCATACTATCTATATCTATGCATACTGTATATATACAGTATATACAGTGCTTAACAAATGTATTAGACCACCACCTAATGTAAGGTTTATGCCACAGCTGCCCTAAATTAACAGCACTGGTAATTATCAAAATCATTTTTCATGTTTTTGTAATGGTTAATACATCAATATGTAGAAGCGCTTTAACCAAAATTATATTTTTAATGCTACAATATAATTACAATTGTTATCCATGAATTTTCAAATTTACTGTTTTACAAAAAACTGAAAAAAATAGTAAAGCTGATTATTATTTCTTGATTAAAACGTCAAATTATAGTTATTTACTTGTATTCCTGAAGAGAAAAATGTGTTTTAGTGGTTGAATGCTTGATTAATTTCTGACTTCTCAGAGAAGCCCAGTGAGACGGCTCAAATTTGTGTATAAAAAGGTGTATTCAGTTTTAAATTCCTCATTCCTGTTCAAAATGGTAAAATGTGGAGAGCTCACTGAAAAAATAAGAGTCTGCATTAAAGCATGTCATTATACTGGATGGTCTCTGAGAGACAAATAAGGAAAGACGAAGCGTTCTCACAGTGTGGTCACGTACACTTTGGAGTCAACTGCAGAGAATGGTTCATAAAATGCACCATGGAAGAGGTGGGAAACGAAAGTTAACTAAAGCAGATGTCAGATACCTCAAGTACTAAAGTACTAAAGACAGAAGGAAGACCACTGCTGATCTTCAGGCAGAGATGAATGCTTCCAAATCAGAGTCTGAGAAAGTCTCCAGAATGACCATAAGAAGACGACTGATGGAACAAGACTTAAAGGGAGGAAGAGCTGCTAGGTAGCCATTATTTAGGCTGTCAAACATCCAGAAATGCCTCAGATTAGCCATGGAGCACAAACAGTAGACTGTTGATGACTGGAAGAAGGTATGAGTCGAAGTTTGAACTCTTCGGTCAGCATCGTCCTGTTTATGTCCACAGAAAAGCTTGAGAACGTGCCAGATGCGAGATGCATTGCACCCACAGTGAAACACGGTGGCGATTCCATTGTGGCGTGGGGTTCCATTTGAGGAAACACCGTGGGCAAATGAGTGAAAATCCATGGTATCATGAACAAGAACGTCTACCACAACCTCTTAGTGCATCAGGGAATCCTTTCTGGACTGAATGTGATGGTTGTGTGTTCATACACCATAAAGACAATGAGCCCAAGCATACCTCAAAGCTGTGCAGAGACTATTTGACCAAGAAAAAGGAATCTGGAGTCTTGGAACTGATGGATTGGCCAAGTCAAAGTCTGGATTTGAATCCTATATAGTAAC
>KV751330.1:1446663-1461740 GCA_001698575.1 Mola mola | reverse complement strand
ACATGAATGAACTATTTTTTGGGGGGCTGAAATGTTTCAGACATTTAAATGACAAATTTGTGACAGAATGTCTTACCTTCTAAAGAACAAAACATCAACAAAAAGCAAAAGTTTTCTGTAAACTGTCACCCATATTAAACTTGCTATTGTCTGCCAGCCTCTTGCAGTGTTTGGAAGTGGAAGACGTGCATCTGGGCGGAAAGGTGCAGGCAGAAGTTTCGAAATAAAGACATATCTTAAACACAGTAATATAGATTATGTGTGTATTGTCCTGTTTCTTTACAAATACTGAGCCGTCTGATCCACTAGTGTGCCTCTACTCTCTCTCTCTCTCTATTAAACATGGCGGCTGAGATAAAATGCTGTGAGTACACAACCAATCAGAAATGCTCAGCAGGCCCTGTCCACAAAGTTCCTGAATCTCAGGAAAGAACTACCCCCGATGTAGGAACCGTTCAAAGATCAGTTACTAAATTTGGATCCTGTTACGTGCGATTGAAGTGCAAAATGTACCTCAAAAGATAACTAGGGAAAGTACCTGCACTCAAAACGCACTGTATGGTGTTTATAGTGCATGATACACATTCACATCTGTGCGCATGTGCACACCTATTCAAGCACTTGCATGCTGACGTCTGTCTCGTGTCTGCTTTCAAAGACACCAGTTGATGGGAATCCAGCATGTGTGTCCCTTGTAAATGGTGGTAACAGTGCGGCTATCCTACAGAGATCCTCGTCTAATCAGCCTGCTCTTTTCTTGGCTTTCTACCACCAAAAACAAAATGCAAATTACACTAGAAACTCAATTTGAGGCGATTCCAGTGGAAAACGTGCAACCTACAGGGGCCCAAACTGGTTCGTATCATTATTCACTTCTCCGGTTTTGCATGCACAGATATGTCAGACAGTGTGTGTTAAGCTGTTTGGACATTTTTTGATGTCTCAATACGTCTCATCTTATTCTGCTTCTTTCAGTCACAGTCGGAACATAAATTCTCCTGTCTTGCGAGTCAAGGTGCCCCTCTCGCTCTCCTGTCGACGCAGCGCTGCATTGTCTGTACGGAGGCTGTGGAAGGCCGTGTGGCCGTGTCATGCAGTCCTGAACATGTGGTCTCAGCGGACTCGGCGAAGCACTTCCCTCGCTGACAGCAGCCAAGGCCTCCCACAGACAGGATGACACGCAACAAAGCTTACGGCGCGCTGTGCGCGCAGGTGCTTGTCCGCGTGCACCGTGTGGGCAAACATTTCCAATTGAGCTATAAATCACAGTTCTATCTGGAGCTTTAATTTACTCAAAGCTTGGGCGCGGAGACGAATGTGCACTGGAGCTTTATTTAGAGGCGCTGGCTGGTGGGTTGATTCAACACATGGCACGACGGGCAGAGCTCCGGTGTTTTGACACATTCGCTTAGAAGAAGTGTCGAGTGGGGGGAAGAGAACACGATGCGAGAGGAAGATACAGGGGAAGACAAGGGGAGAGAAAGAGAGAGATCTGCCACCTTGTCTCCTAATCAGCAAGGGGCATCCCGCTTTCCCACTCCCTCTTATGCAACGTTTCCAAGGCAACGGGCTCATGGGTAAAACAACGACCGCTTGGCTAATATTGGCTCAGGAGTCGCTGCAGAATGAATCTGGGAGTCTGAATATGATACCATATCTGCGCACATCCGAGTGAGTGATGGCGTAATAGCCTCACAGACAGAGAGAGAGAAACAGGGTGTGGGGGTTAGACTCCATCTTTGGAGGCTGAGAATTTAAAGGTTTTCACACCATTTTATTGCTGGTGTCGCATACTCTCGCATTTCTTCTCCTTGTTACGAAGAGCAATCTGAATTTCAAGAGGTGTGCTTCCAAACAGCCTTTGCTTTTCCTCGTTAACACTGGCTTTAGTGCGCCTGATGTCGTAACCACAACAGCTGCTTTTCTTAACCGCTTGCTTATGTAATGTTGAGACAAAACACGCAAACACATATGCTCTTGCTTTTGACTATTTGTCTTGAAAAACAAAAAAAATGAGACAACTGGAGGACACGCGGAACGCGGTGCTACAGCTTTAGGGTAAATTGAAGGAATATGGCAGACAGAACTCAAAGTGACACCAGCCGAGTGGGAAACAAGAAGAGAACTGGAAGGTCGGCAGAGGCCCCGCCAGGTGGTGAACTCTAACTCTTCAAACCTGTTTCATCACACCTTTGTCCTTGCATATATTGTTCTAGAAAGACTAATTTTCTCTCGCTTCAACCATTTAGGAGAAAGTTCCTCTTTTTTTTCCGGAGAACACTGTGCTGGAATAAGGTGCAAGAGAGATTGAGGGAGGTGGTGAGGAAGGTGAGACTTAGAGCTGAGGGGTGTGATGGATGAGAGAGAGAGATGAGAAGAGACCAGAAGGCCCTTGGGTGTTGTGAGTTCTTCTTCAAGCTATTGCAGCAATAGAGAATGTCGGTCTGGCGGAGACGCATCCGAGTCTGTGAATGCGGGCGAAGCGTCGGGGAGCGCTGCTGTGTTTCTCTCAGCTTAATGTTATAGCTTACATTAGGTTCCGAAACTTACCTGTTGTGTTCCCTTCTCTCTCTTCTTATCCCAAAACCCTTTCCAATACACATGCAACCGGATTTTTTTTTTTTTTTTTTTTTTAACCTACATTTGCGTTTTCACAGAAGCAGGTGAGCCACGTATAAAGGTGCACTTTAAAACTTTAAACAAAGGTGCAGGTAGGCTCACAAATACATCTATGGGTGCGCAAAATGTGTGTATTTAAAGGAGGGACATAATATCTCAGAGCGTCCCAGTAACATAATCTGTATTCTGTAACATTATGTGTATTGCAGCTCAACGTATTCCGTAGAATATATTCGACTGCAATACGGATTGACAGAGGGGTAGATGAGATGGTTGATTAATTTCCAGAAGTGAACTGATTGTGGATGGTGACATTCACTCAAAATGATGAAAAAAAAAGGCTTGCTGAATGCTGAAAATGCTGTAATGCCCTCACAGCGAAGCTATGATGCAGCCCCGAGAAAGACAAACTGCTACTCAAACACCTTTGTTCCTTCTGCTAACATGCCAGATGCAGAGAGTAATGAGGGTGCATCGTGTGTTGCTTTTTACAGGGTCTTATGTACGCACCTGTAAGTGTCTGTTTGCTGTTCTTTATCTATGACAATATGTTGTGTTATGATCCAGGTGCTGTTTTGTTGTCTTGTTTTTTGCCTCTCCTTCTCTCTTTTTTCTGTTTTTGGGTCTGTGTCTGTGGTCTGAGGGCATGGCACGCTTGAGGAGGTTGGAACGGAAGGGACTCAGCTGCTTTCTGCCCCAGCTGTGTCATCAGCTGGGGTTTCAAGAAGCTGCTGTGCCATCTTTTCAGCGTCAGATTGTTCCGCTATGCGTGGTATCCAGACCAACTTCATTGTGAAGTCAACCGCTGTGATTTTCCTCCTTCATTTCTAGTCACTTGGAGCAGCGGCTTCTTTGAGCCTCACCTGCATTCTCGACCAGTCAGTTCTTGGAACCCACTCACTCTCTGTCTGACCACCACCAAGACCACACAACTACAATTAATTGGACTATTGTGAACTAATAAATTGTTAAACGCGTCCCTGTATCTTCTGTGTCTGCACCTGGGTCGAACTCGAAAGAGAAAACTTCAACCACGTTGAACTGCTGTCTCTGGCAGATTTAAAAAAAAAAAAAAAAAAATCAATTATGTTCATATTAATTGTGTTAGTGAAAGAAGCTTCTCAAAAAAGAGACTTGAAAGTGAAAAAAAAAGATTTTAAATTTGAAAATTTAAACTGAAAAAAGTAAGACAACAAAGCAAACATTTCAATAAAAATTTCAATAAGAAAATATTTAAATAGAAAAAAAAACTGTTCATTGAGTTGTTTTTAATAACATTACATTTTGTCTTTTTTTGAAGTTTTTTTTCTTTTAAGAATTAATGAACAGTTTAAAATTTTAGTTTTTCAAACTCAGTTTATTTTTCCAAATTAATGAAACTTTCGGCCCAGGTTTAGGACTGTGTGTGTAGGTGAGAGAGATATGCACTCCAAAGATAGAAATGTAATATGTGGCACACAATGTTGACATTGTGACGTGCAAATAAAGGAATGCATGGGTTAATTACATGGGTAGGAGTGCTCGTCAGGCAGGGACATGCAGAGAGTGGGCCACGAAGGCCACAGTGGCCAGTGAACGAACGCAAGGGCGTGACGACCCAATAGAGGGGCAGCGACGGCTGTGGTTGTTGTTAAAGCTGAAATTGAAATTCCTGCCCAGCACACCACCCTCTCTTTCAGGCTACATCCACAGCAGTGCACTTTGAGTTTTCTCATTCAGGTGGGGTACAGAGTGCAGCCTTATTAGAAGACAAAGATTCTTTGTCTTTCAACCTTTGCAAAATGTCAAGAATGTCTGATAGCCAGCTGAGTACAAGGGGAGGGGAGGGGGGTCGAGAGAGCGAGGGGGGACTATAAGCCACAACAAGAGCAAAAGAGAATGGGGTTGATAACTCAGGTCAAGCCACATCTTCTGCTGAGCAGCGGCCTTTGGTATCAAGTGACTGTCAGGCAGTCAGGTGTGGCACATTGCTATGTTCAGCATTCAGGATCTCAACTTTATAACAACTTTTTTTGACTCAAAATGATTGCCCCGGCCTCCTTGAGGTGCACTTGGATGACTTTGCATGTCTGTATGCTTCATGAGACACACTTGGTCGTGTTATAGCAATGCCCTGGTGACATCTAAAATAGGGTAACCGCAACAAACACAAAACAAGACATTAAACAGGGCTGGTAGAGGATAATTATTCATGGTGAATGGTTAGACCAGGTGTGTGGAGATACGAGGGTAAGATGGGTTTGAACTCCAGATCTCTTTAATTATCATTTGCACAGCCTACTTCTGTCATTTTTATTGAAAAATTCCCATGCCAGATTCCTGTTAATTTCAATAGAACAAAAACGTATCCTGACTGGAAACATCACAGACCTGCATGGTTTGGGCACGGCCAAAGACAGAACTTCACTGCACTGATGCCATGGTTAAAACAGAGCAGAGAACATTATGGGTTTACATCTCAAAAAAACTGTTGCTCAAACAAACAGTCATTTGGACGTCAGAGGATAGAGCTCGCTACATTCCAAGCTGATCAAAATATTGGGGTTCTGTTGTCAAATTTAAAGGACTAGTGTGTGAACATTAGCGGCATCTAGTGGTGAGGTAGTAGAATGCATACAACGTAGCGCTGCCTCGCTGCCTCCTCCCTCTCCAAGCACATAGGACAGCCACCGCTATGGTGGCTGTTTTAGTATGATCTTCCTGCGTTTAACATAGGTTAACAAGCTTGGGACATAGTTCCAGCAGACTGCTGACAAAAAACTTGCACTCCTTCCTCTTTGTTTCCTTTTGCTGGGGTGAGTCTTCTTCATTGGTTGTATTTCAGTGCCACTATGGTAAACAAATGTGAAGGTTTTTCAGCAGAGCCCAAAAGATTCTAAAAGTCGCCCGCCACAGTCACCCTGTTGCTGTTTGGCATGAGATGTATCCACTGCCATACCACCAGAATGCAGAACAGCTTTTATCCTCAGGCTGTGACGCTGGATTCATGCTTCACACTCCACCCTTTAATAGTGTTTATTTTTGTAATGTGATTATTTATTCATTACTTTTTTTCTTTTTTTAGATTTTTCTATACAGCTTAAGGAACTGTATGAATAATGACCATTAAGCTTCTTGATTGTGAGACGTGACATCTGACAGTTTGTGTTGTATGCTATCATGAAACAGCATTTTAATAACTGTCCCTTGCATGCCTGTCACTCAAGTGACTTGGAGAGACAGGCAGTCCTCCCTCATGAATGATTAAAAGCTTGTGTTTTGGTTATTTTCCTGACACAGTACTCACTGAGTGGCAGCAGCAGGTGCTGGTGGAGATATAGAGATGCTGAACTCATTAGTACTCACCTGAGTTCAAGGCCGTCCATCCACTGGGAGGCACAGTGTTCACACACATGAATTAATTTAGTTACAGGCACGTCTTGGTCACATAGCTCAGGGCATGGACATTTTGTCCCCTCTGTGACAGCTTTATGGTCTGTCAATGTGATGAGTGGCTCAGACAGTTGACTATTAACACCACTTCTAGCATCTGGGGAGATTGCAGCACAGCATGCTAGCTGTCCCACACAATGTCCCCACGACTGCTCGTTATTTCTAAGTTGCCATATGAAAGCTGTAAAAGGCTACATAGAGAAGAGCACATAGTGAACTATGCTTCCCATAATCATACTGCTGTTAATTATTTAGATGGGTGATCAGTAATCTAATTTTTCATGGACAGCTCCCTGAAGACCATAATAATTATTCATACATCAAGCAGCGAACCTTTCCCATTTATTAATAGCAGCTTTAGGTTGAGGCTGTTTATTTTTAACTGTTTCTATAATGCTGATTAGATGTTTTGAGTGGCCGAGACTTGGCTCTGAGCTTTGTGTCCAAAAATTCACAATATTTAGAATGATGCGTTATCTCCCTGAGTAGAGGACCATTTTTAATATTACATGAAGCAGGCTTTATAATCAACAGGCAAGGGCCATCTATCCTCATTGCTGCGTGGTTTGTCTGTGTGGATTTCAAGTGTTTCAGGAAACAAGGCAACCTTTAGCTCTCTCTTCTTACATAACTGTCTGTCTGTCAGAAACACACAAGGCTGCTGGCTGCTTGGGAGGTGCTGCGGTGCACACCGATTCCCCCGTGTCCTATACCATGGTTACATTAGCTGAAGCTGCACAATTTCTTCAAAAATCCCTATGAATGCATAAGTACATATATATGCAAAGCCACGAATTAAATAAGCTCTACTGTGGCTTCAAACTTAAAGAATTCACGCCCGTGATTGCACACGTCAAAAAAGAGCCAATTTTGGGTGGTGACAGAGCCTGGTGAGGGCTTCTTGTCACATAAATAATTACGGCAAAGAGGATAGCCTATGTAAACAGCACAAACACATCTGTGAACACAGTAATCCAATCATCGCCATCCACAGAGGCAATCCGGTTGCCAAAGATCAATCATGTCCCTCTCAGTCTTTGCTCTGTGGGTGGATCCAAAAACCGAAGAGCCTTAGTGTCCAATAAGACAGCAAAGCCAGGCTGGTATGGGGTTTACTGCAGAGCTCATCCAGTCTGAAACTGACCCGGCTGTCCTTTTCCATGTCCATCTACATCATCCTCAGAAAGCCGGATATTTAGATCTCAAATGTAATCAAAAAGTATGAAAACAACTCCAGCTATGATGGGACAGCGAAGATAAAAGCAGAACAGTACCAGTATGCAGAGTGCAGCGCACACAGACAAGATACATTCTTCATCTATATCATCCTATCAAGCTCCACTGCCCGTCTACTTGCAGTTATAGATCAATCTTATGGGGAAACGGTGGGGGCATCAAGAGGGAGATAAAGGGGGACAGGCTGCAGCAAAGTGCAAGGTCTGTCTCACTGAATACCTATAAATCTAAGAAGAGACAGCCTCCGGCTAGCTGAGAGGGTTTGTGGCCCCCTTGTCACCTTTCTCCCCAACCTGGCAACCCCTCCGCGCCTCCCTCCTCTCTCCTTCTTTAACCTCATACTCTAATCTTTGTTTGTGTCAACCCTGTTGCCTAAAAATTAGTTTAATTCATTACTCATTTTTGCAGCAAATAATCTTTACCAGAAACCGTAATGCTTTCTCGGTTACATTTTCATCAACGTTGACATAAACCGTTTGCTATTCAAAACACAGTACCTGAAATTTTCACATTCACCATAAAGGACTCAACTAAAAAATAAATGACATCTTTATGCTCATGCATGCTCAACTCTTTCATGATTGTGGTCTTTGTAAACCCTGTGAAATACTTTCTTTTCGCATATAAACATTTGACATTTGACATTTGTATGTGACTGACACTACTAGTATTCTAGAAACAAAACAGAGGGTCAAACATTTGTAAATGATGTTAACATTGAGTTGAGAGAGGCACTGACTTTTGTTAAGATTCAAGCTGACCTGCGCTAACTTATTTAATTGGTCAGTTTGGGGACAATCTGACAAGTAGTAAACACAGCATTCACATATTATCATTTTAAGGAGCAAACTCAAAAGCCAAACGCAAGTTATTTACACATTCATTTTGAATTAAAAAAAAAAAATATGGGAAAAAAAAGATACTTTTTCATTATGCACTGCTGAAACAGAGGGAAATTAACAAATGCAGGGGTATCGATGATTACACTATCTCTGATCTAATTGTATTCCAGCATTATTCTCGACATTTGGACTTTATTCTCAAAATTGCATGTCAACATCATTCTCAACATTTTGTCTTTATTTCTCTCAACATTACTTTTCGCAGCACTAGTTGTATCAACTGTACTGAAATTTTAAAAGACATAAAAATGCAAAAATTTAAATAAAACTCTCCTGTCCTCCTTAGTCGTATCCTCTTTCCCCCATCCCTCACCTGTAGCCTCAGGAAATGTCCTGTCCTGTCCTGTCCTGTCCTGTCCCGGCTGTGAAGTACTCAAAGAACAGCCAACACCAGCCACCTGAGACACCCTGCACCACAGTTATTATGACAGGCCAGCCAGCCAAACATCTGTCAACCTGAGTACTGTAGGGATGGAGTCAGTGGAGGCGTCGATCTAGGGGACTGGTGAAGAAGAAAAGGTGCAATAATAAGGAGGATAAATTGGTAGTTGGGCTTGAAATATATATATTTAAAAAATCCCTATTAATTTGGCCATTTTACAGCAGAGGACGATAGTGTCATGATTTAATTAGTGTCATTTGGCAGTCAGCAGGTTTAGTGACAATGAGAAAGACTCTTTACACGCTATAAAAAGGATTCATGTTACGCTACAATACTGGGGTCAAGTGCAAATGGAAAAAAAACACTTTGTTGTTAATCCTTCAAACTACACACCTGAAGTGAAACAGGAGTGTTTAGCAATGTGCCAACAGTATTGTTACTATTACTATAGTCACTGCCTCTGTTTGATGGTTCATGGTATGTGTGTCCACAAGTAGTTTAGTTTTTCAAACTTGTTAAGTCTTTAAAAAATTAATATTGTGTATATTGTATGTCAGGTTCAGGTTAGTAATGCTTTTTCCAATAATCTATGTATTATGTTGGAGATATTATGCTAAGTCTGAATACACAAATTAAGCTTGTTAGCAAGCGAGATAGCCTGTTTAGATAAGCCCTGTAGCATCTTCATTGAGTCATACGGTTATTTTGGCTGTACTCATCTTGTTAGTTTAAGATTTATTATGTTTCTTTTTAACACTGACACAACTCATTTGTATTGACAAAGTTTATTGTGTTTAATGATTACTGTTTTAGTGCCTTGTATTTCAACCTAGTGAAGATAATGTTCTAACAACACTAACAGCACCATTTATCTGGATCATTATCATATTTTCAGGTGTATATAAAGTTTCCGTTCTCTTATTGTGTTTGCATTGTAGAAATCCTATCATAGTCTTAGTCTCAGTAGGCAATTAAATAGTATATTTTGGATCCACAGACATTTGCTAGTCCTGCATTATCTTTAAGCAATAGATTATAACATGCCTTTATCTTTCTGTGTTGTGTTGACACCTGGATCCTTTGACAAGACAACCACAAGTGGAACAGTAAATTCTTGTCCCTGAGGCAAAGCTGGTGGGAATAGTCAAATAACAAAAGCTACTACAACAGCTGCTAACAGGTGTCTCAGTCCGCTGACCAACGACCACCTGCAAGTTTTCTTTCCAGTACATTCCTCTCCTTTCCTGCTTCCTTTATTTTCTTCTTTGATACCTTTAAAAGTGCTTTTCTAAGGGTAGACAGAGAGTAAGAGTGAGCAAGTGGCGGTGAAAGCCTATCTAAAGGTGTGAGACAATATGTATGCAAATGTTCTGTTCAAGAGGCTCACAATGCTGAGAGCCTGAGCGTGCACGCCGTAGGGTGGCAGGATGAGGATTTATTAACCAATAACTCCTCATCATAAATGATAATGATAAACACATAAGCCAGGCTGCAACATAGTAATACACCATTTCTAATCCAGCTGTATAAACAGTAAATCAGTTGAGATATTGTAATGTTTTCGGGTGTTTTCACAACTGGCTTGCTTTGTACAATGTCGAAAAAGAGGCCCACTAAGATTAGTTCAGACTACAGAATATTTCAAATATAGTGATAAATTGAGCAACTAACTTCGAAAGAAATATCAGCATATTTGGGATATAATGCAAGGTCTGGAAGCTAATTACCGTCCAGGCAGAGGTAGAGATCATCCATCACATAACAGGGACAGTAAATGGTTGTTGTTGCCATGTTATCCCATTGTTTTGAAAGCACTGCTCCACAGGTATATAAAACAGGACAATATGCGCAAAATATGTTGTATTAATATGCCTCTTTTGATGTGAAGATATTGGAAAACACAGCTCATTGCTGGACATTGCGCCATCTATGATTTAACTGCTGGTGAAATGCACAGCATCACAAAGTCAATACGGACGTTTTTCGTTGTGTAGCCCTAATTTGGACAAGTGAACACAACAGTTGTGCTTAGATACATGACAAATCAAAAGATTCCCAAAAAAATATTCTTCATGAGCTCTATCTGACACCAAAACTGTGTAAATAGAAACTGCACCAAAACTTCAGCAAATTCAGCAAATTATTATTTTTCTCGTTTGTCTGGAACAAATGAACCGAGTTTCCAGGTGAGATCACCATTAGTCAATTAAAATATGAAGAAGACTTGGACACAAGGAAGAGAACGAAAATAAGTGTTTTTTTGCATATATAAACTGGCATGCTCTTACACCAATAGTTATTACTGGTTGGCCTAAAAAAGCACAGATGGAGTCCTTTTCAATTGCACAGTGCTTGAACCAGATGGGAAAGAATTCATAAGGCATGTATCAGTGTTACTAAATTGGCAGTGTTTCATAACAAAGTGTTTTAGATCAGTTATCCATTAGAAACAATTAAAAGAGCCATTCATCATTCTTACTAAATACAGGGAGCAGTGCTGACAGAGAAACTGATAAAATGTAATCAAAACATTAATGACCATGTGCTTTATGATTGAGGCTAATATTTACAGTTATGTTTATGTCACACTTTCAATGAGCTGCATTGGAAACAGCACTTTGCAGCTTAGTCAAACAAATCCATGTCCACTAAAGTAGAATCTTTGCAGCTAAATGATGACAGTGAAGAGCACATGATGGGAACAGGTTTAAAGTCAAGCTGACAAGAACTTTCAAAACATGCTGGAGAAATCACACAAACAAGTTTACCCTTAGTTTACCCTTGGTAATCGCCACTGTGGGACGATTACCAAGTCGGACCGTTGTACTCTGAAGCCAGGTGCTGGCCTATCTGTGTGCATTCTGTTGATTGACCTACTGTTTCTAACATTCCTTTTTTCTTGGCAAAACCGTTCCATGCCTTCTCATAATTAATGTCCACATTATCACTGCTTTGTCAGCAACTAAGAAAGATTTTCATGTAAAGATACAATGGGGGAAAGCACAACAATTCACAAACGGTGCACATCCAATTTCCCCAGCTCTCAGAACACCACCATCTCCACCTCCCATGCATGAGGCTAATCAATGCAGCATCTTCTGTGCAAAGGTAACTTTATACTTGACAAGGGAGGATAGGAGAGCTACCATCAGGGCCCCTGTCTCCCTATCCTAATGAAGCTCTCCGGTAATTAAATCACTGTACACAAAGACAGGTGGCCAATAACAGAACAACCAGAAGAGAGACGTGTGCAGTGTGTCGGAACTATGGAAGACTTCTTGACCAAGAAGTTGGTAATCCAATTATCAATAGGTGGAGGCTCCTATCAGAACTGCGGATAAAGAGACTCAACATGATGATGATACCACTAAATCCTCATGAAGATAATGACCTGACTCTGGTGAATTAGAACTCTGTTAACTAGAAAAGCAGAGGCGTGTACTCCTAAGATCCATCCAGGGTGAACTTCATGCATGGCTAATGCAGGAAAGATCTGGCATCAAATGTGGCATATACCCCTAGGAGGGAGCGCAAAGACTGAGTGTCTGCCATAATCCATGATAATACAGTGAGTATCCACACATTTATATCAGGACAGTGACACCCCAGGATGAATTGCTGTGAGTGCCTCGGACTGCTGAGGATAGACAGTGATGAAGAGGAATCATAGAAGACCAAGCCCTCACCTGAAGTATCATCAACAGCTAAAGGAAGTGACTGACATCAGGAAATCTCACCAGGGATAACACAGAGGCTCTGATCGAGGCAGCACGGCAGCACAAGAAGAGGACCATGGCCCTTAACACAGAGGACATTACAGGCATTGGTCTACCACAGCAGACAGGAACTAAGTTCCAGACTGTGGAAAAATGCCCCTCAGACAGCCCAGCACATCGCACAAGTGTGAGATGCAAGCTGGGACAGACTACTCTGAAAGGCCAAACCAAGTGAGCAGGAAAGGGCACAGACACATTTGTGCTGAGTAACGATTTTAATTCCCCAAGTCCCTATGGGACACACCACAGAAAGCAGTTGAGAACAACACAGCTAAGATCCTGAATGACAAGCAGCTTCTTCCTAATCAACAAGTCATTGTGCTGGTTGACAAGGAGCAAAAGGGCAGTTTTGATAGAAATAATTTTTAAGAGGAAGAGGATGCTGTTCAAAATGGGGTAAATTTTTCGCCATATCTCAAAATAAAACTGAACGGTTGTCCCACAGAAATATGATTAACCTAAGGAAATCTATTTTTATTGAATTGCGTCTTCAACATAGCCTTACCCTATTCTGAAATTATCCAGGAGATTTATGTGCTGCCAGAAGTGAGCTGTCACAAGCTAATTTACAGTGGGGCATGGATACTTCTGGAACCTGTTGCTCCTTTCACTTTGCCAGTAAGTCAGCAGCTTAACTTTCTCAACACTTGCAGTGACCTCTCCTTTCAGGAACCTGGAATTGTGTAGTTAAGCACACCATACCCTAAAACTTTCTAAACAAATGAAAATAATGCAGAAGATATGATGATCCATTGGGGATTGTATTGGATCAGTGAAGCTGACCCTATAACCTGTAACTGTTTTTAAAAATGATCTAATCTTAGTAAACTAAATCTATTTTCTAGTGGATGAAAATACTATTTGCGGTAATTCCTTTCATAGCAGTAACCCATTTTTTTCCCCAACTGATGAATGATTGCCTTCTGATCGATTTGTTTATAATGACTTAATCAGAAAAAAAACAAAAAAACTTACATGAGGACAACTGCTGGCAGATTTACAGGTGACAAGTTCAGGGGCTGAAACAGACAGCTGTGTGTGCTCTGAAATGATTTAATAAAGAGAGGATATTATAAAGGGAAATTTGTGCTGCTCTCACAGTTTTGAAACTCGCAGTAAGACCTGTCTTATTTGCCTTGCTCTGCAGAGCAAGAAATTCCCACTAATTCTAGACACAGCGGAGGCTGTGGGAATGAGACAGAGGGAAGGAAAGGGCAAGAGCTAATGTCATTAATTATAGTTTTTGTGTTAAACCCTTTCTTCAACCATTAGTACCCTCACAATCTTAAATCCCATCATCTTCGACTGCGCGTGTGTGAGGAAAAATCTGCGAGTTCATGTGCATGAGTGTTACCAGAGCATGGCCGATGCGAAGGACTAGACACAAACCACACAGTTGCATCCTCTGCAGTGTTCAATTTAAAGGGTTCATGCTGGCAACGTGAATACACACACACACACACACACACACACAGGAAGCTCCCTGGGCTATCCGATCCTGTGTGATGTAATGCGATATCCCATTCAAGCCTCTTCATCGTCCATAGAATATAAACAACAGGAGAGTAAGTGAAAGGGAAGAAAGGGACAGGAAGGAATGGGAACCAGAGGACAATGAGGAAAATCGGACACCTCTGTTTTTGTCTTCCCACCTCTCACTGTTTAAGAGAGCAATATGTCTCCATCTCTGTCTATCCAATTGTAATGGAGTAGGTCTCACTACGCTGCCTGAGGAAATTGCCTTATAGTCCCTCTGCCCCTCTTCTATATGTGGACCTATACACTCACACACACACACACAGAGTTTGATGACAGTGGCCCCAGTGACACTGTTTAAATATTAATGGCCTGGTTCTCTCTCATTAATAATAGCTGCAGCACTGATTGCTGTGTGTGTGTCCTCACACTTACGGAAGTGTGCCTACCCGCAATGTGCGAGCCAACTATTTGTTCTGCCTGTCACCGACGTATTACACTGTGAATCGCTGCAAAAGGATTACTGACACATTGCTGAGGTAAATGAAATAATATTGAATTACGTAACTGTGCAAATGTTAAAGGTTAATATATGGTGATAAATCCGTTGTCAGTTAATGTCAGTGCTGTGTGTTTTTATGTGAGGCGAGAGAGGAGAGGTGGACATGTGGAGGGTGTGTAAACTGCATGAGCAGATATGCAATGTATGTGACATGAAAAAGACTTAAAGATGGAGAGGCAACACACAAACAATGCGAATGGACTGATATAAGATATACAGAAACACTCACAAAGACAGCCGCTCGCTCAGTTAAGCCATGCATGAGGCGTGTGAGATGCAGCTGGCTTAGGCTAGCTTAGTGCTAGACACAACACACACACGCACACACACGCTCTGAGGCCTACAAAAAGCATGATTAGAGATCAGAATCCACTGGGTTGTAATAGAGAACTTTGCCTCCCCCTGCTAAGAATAGCAACAGAATAGCTACATAGCCATGACAGAGGAGAGAAATGGGGAGAAATGTGTCCTTTAGCAAAGATGAGTCAGCACAGTCAAATAAAGCACGTTCTAGATAATAAAATAATAATAAAAATGCAGTTATAAGTTAAAGAATTCAGTTGGCATTGAATTAAAATTGCTGTTCTGTTTCATTGTGCAGCTATTTGCTTGTACAATGAGGAGAAGCCTCGATTGCTCTGCTAGTACATTACACAGGAGAGTGTGCATAGTCTTGCATGTGTGTACTTATG
>KV751330.1:1419958-1446621 GCA_001698575.1 Mola mola | reverse complement strand
TGAATGGAGATAAGGAGGGCGAGCGAGGAACAGAAAGCCCTAAAGAGAGAAAGTTAAAGGTAATCAATGTTTCTTTACATTTTAATGCAGTTACAAGGTGAATGAACCCATTAGAGTTGGAAAAGAAGCAGCAGTTCACAATATTTTATCACTCTCTCACATGGAAAAAACAACCATCTCTGAAATCTATGACACATCCATCAGTCAGACAGTTCCTGCACCAGTCGGCCCTATCTGTTGCTACCTGCATTGTCTAGCCATGGCTAATGGCAACCATTCTTATTAGTGCTATGCTAATGACTGCTCTGTATCCCTGGGACGCTCTGACTGCCCCTATTTTAATTGGCTGACTATAAATATTTCATTTGTTTAAATAGAGCACCTTTCACCTTTCGCTGCGCTGAGTCCGACCCAATGGTTGACTACTCGGGAATATAGATGGGGAAATGCCTTTAGACACCCAGAACGTGATAAACACATGACTTTAAATTGTAAAACACTCATCTGGAAACATACAAAAACAATAAAAATAAATGTATAGATAGATCCAAACTATTCACATCTTTGTAACATTTACAACAAAATTCAAATAGATTTGCACCAGCTGAAAAAAAACCATGATGATGATGTTATCCTTCTCATCTTCATCTGTGATGCCCTTTTGTTTGTATTTGTTTGTATGTCCATCAATCCATCATCCATCATTTGTACAACCCAAATGCACATATCTCACAATAGTGCTGTGATGAGCAGCCAAAGAAAAATACATAAACTATGTGGGATAAGCACATTCCATCCTAGCGGGTGTTGAGGGCTTTAATGGACAGAGGGACAAAAAAGTCAAATAAATCGTAAGCATGAGGATTCATGAACGTGGATAGGACATTCCACTGGATGCATTTGGACACAGCATAGCCAATATACAGTACTTTAAATGACGTCACGGATTCAAGAAGCTCCAGCTGTGAGAATTGCAGGTGAGCACGTCACTCGCAAATCCGTCTATTCCTCAGCCCCCACACTCACGCATACATGTAGGCACACACACACACACACACACACACACACACCTGGCAGCCCTGGGGCTGCCTTCAGGACAGAACGGATGGCGAAGCTGGAGTAGGAGGAGGAGGAGGAGGAGGAGGACAACGCAACGAGTAGAATAAGCTGAGGGTGGTGTTATGAATCGACGGTGATATAGAAAGAGATGAGGCGTCACAGTTTGATTCGACACTGTTTAATTTGGTAGTCAGTTCAGACATTGTAAAAGGTTTCAGCTATTTTTCTGTTGGCTGCATTGGTTGTGTGGTGCTCTAGTTGATCTAGTCTGATAGTTGATCTCAACAATAGACTCCTTTCTAGAGTGTAACATGTTTATGCTATGAATCTTTCAGTCTGATTAGTTGTATGCTTGGAGTGCCAGACACTCCATTTCCTCCAGTACAAAAAAATCTGCTAGAAGGTGAAATTTGATCAGCTACTTTCCCCAGAGTGCCTTAAAGGTGAAGTTTGATCTCTGAAAGCTCAAAAACGGCTTTTATCAAAGAGTAATTGCCCTGATTTCACATGTCAATTTACAGTTTGAGGTGCACTCCTACAGAATCTCCACCTCATGGTTGTATTCCTCTGTACATCCAGACGTCTGAAAACAGGGACTCATACAAGAGATTTTGTCATGGTGCGGCCTTCACCTTTGACTTTGGCCATAAAGATCTAACTGCTTCATCCTTGAGGCCAGATGGACACCTGTGCAACATTTCCATCAAGGAGTTCCTGAGACACTGTGGTCTTGAAATAGGCTGACAAAAACAAATTTATAAACTGGAAGTGAAGATGAAACCTTTTGTGGCTTAATGACAATTTGACCCGACCGCCCGCTCATTCATCTCAGCTTGAGGTTAGCAGCTCGAGGCTACGCTACCCGCCACCGGCATGTCGGGCCTTATTTTCAAACGGAGCTGTCGGTTGGATAATGTCTTGTGGCATATATGTCATCAGGTTTTGACAAGGGAGAAGATGATTTTTTTGGTTCTGCTGCATTACTTTTGTCCATTATGAGCCTTTGACTGACTGAAGCTCTTGGTTGTAAACGC
Organism: Mola mola; assembly: GCA_001698575.1. Classification (NCBI taxonomy): domain Eukaryota; kingdom Metazoa; phylum Chordata; class Actinopteri; order Tetraodontiformes; family Molidae; genus Mola; species Mola mola. The sequence goes on along the minus strand of KV751330.1, from coordinate 1,444,528 downwards.
TTTCAGAAAATCTGTCTTTTGCATTCAGATGCTATGTTGAATTTTGGAGTTATATACAGAATTATTCTTTGCTTTAGGAACTTTAGGAAAGATGTGATATTTCTTCATACGGTACAGAGGCTACACAGACACCTTTACCTTTTGGGAGCATTTACATGTACCAAACATCTTTCTGTGTGTAGCCGTATCCTCACGTGAGCTAATATGAGATTAGAGTGGGGATACACAAATCAGTTTATTGAAATGTAATTCCCCAAACCCACTGTTAACTCATCCCTCTGAATTTTAAATACATGCTGTTCTACGTATCTAAGCACGGTGCTGTACCTCAAATTCAGATGGAGACTTAAGAATTCAGCACTTCATTTACGGTCTGCAGTCGACAGCACAGTGACAGGAGCCAAACTTGACGTGGTACCAAATTTTATTTTGGCATCCCTAAAGGTGAAAATTGGTGCTAGGTTCTGTGAGCTCAGGTAATTTGACAGTTTCAGCGGTTAGGAGTTTGTGCGCATGCGTGTGTGTGTGTGTGTGTGTGTGTGTGTGTGCGCGCGCGTGAGTCATGGCTGCTCCTGCGGCCTTTAACGGCCAGTCATCTGTCATCCATCAGCTCAGCTCTGCACTGCTGCCGTCTCAAAACATTACACACAAAACCACTTTCTGACTCTCTCTTCACACACACACACACACACACACACACACAGCGTTTTGAGGACGTGCCACCAACACTGAGTGTGTGATTGGTGTAGAAACAAACACACACACGCACAGATTGCTGTTTCTCCACAGTGTTCCCTGATTAACGAGATGGCTTCTTCTCTTCCTTACGCCTGGACCAGTCAGGCTTGAGGACACAAATCTGTCCCCGCAGGTGAGGCTGAAGGCCACAGGGCAATTTTTATTGGCAATCTCAGTCCAGACGACCCAGATAGAGAGAGCGACAAGCTTGTGACAAGAACACACCGTCTCGTGTCTGCCTTTGTGCGCACTTCGCTTCGGGTAAGTTTGGCGACGGAGGATAACTGAGGCAGCTCATATCATGAAATACCAGCTTCGATGAACATTACAGATACGCTAAACAAGATGCACTCAGGGGTCTCCTGTATCTTAGATGGTGTGGGTGTGTCTGTACATTAGAGATATTAAAACCAAAACCTAATCAAAGCTTGAGCAGATTAGAACTTCTCGACTGAAAAGAATGTATTTAATATCTCAACGGCATTTTTCATTCTTTTCTTTCCAATCCGGACTTAATTAGCAGGATTTTGCAGGATCTGTGCTTCAGCAGCTCTGCTAAACATTATTAATTGCCCTTTTTGTCTAGTTTCAGAGTAAAAATAACCCAAACACCGAGGTTGTGACAGTGTGACTGCTTTCACTAAAGCAGTTTTTGTGTTTTGTTCACTGAAATCTGAAAACAGCTCCTAGTGGCAGATTTTAATTCAGATTGTTTTGTTTTCTGTTTTTGAAAGGATTTGATGACAGCTTTATTGGTGAAACATTTAACAGTTTTCCCTGCAGTTATTTTAAGAAGGCTTTTATTGTTTAGTGTTTTTTTTTCTTGATCTTTTTAAGGGCTATAATAGAATATCAACGACTAAATTACAGATAATTCCACCACGAGCATTGGGTTCCAAGATGTAGAGTAGGAGAGTTTGGCACTTTCCCTCTTTTCTCTTCATCTATTTTCACTTCTCTGCTCATTCCTTTCTCGAAAAATCCTGTACATATCTTCACTTTTGCCTAGCTCCATTATAAGGAACCTTTGAAATCAATGCTGACTTACTACTAGTTCATCTCCAGAGACAACGACCAGGCAACATGAGTAAAACATAGATACACTAGTATCTGACAGGCTCAAGATGTGCCATAATCATCTCAGATATGTGTATTTATCCTGCTTATACCTTTTTTCGCCCATGTCTTCGAGTAAGAGTAATTACATCAACACTGTCGGCACCATACTACATACCGCAAAACACAGACCATGTGTAAAAGAACCACACTGCAGGTTTAACATTCCTAAACTAAGTGATGAAATATGCCCCACGAGGGTCGTCACAAGAAAGTCAACAACAACTACTACGCTCTTGTGATATTGATGCCAGGCAAGAATTTAAATGCACAGAGACATAGTGGGAGGAAACATGGAAAAACAGGAGCCAGAACTGAACTTGGCCCATACTTTACAGCATGTGAGTCATTCTTTGCATACTCAGACACGCTGGGATCTCAAATCTGGCTCAAAGTCATTACAGCAGGGAGGCCAGAGAGGAATCAGAGGCCGGAAAAATGGGTGAGATTAAAGTGTAACTTCATACATAGTTAAAGTCAAACTCTATCATCACCACCTTTCATCATAATTATGTATTATGTAATTACACATATTATGTAATATTGACCAAATGGCAAATGGCAGCAACAAGGAAGTACTCTAACCTTTCATTTTTTTTGTCTATTTATGTTCTGTCTGCATCAGAAGTGAAGATGTTCTGCAATGTGAAGATGACATCTGCTGCCCATGATCACCTCTCACCTTTACATTCTGACCAGGCTTAAAATAAATCATACTGTACAACATTAAGGACTTTAAGAGAAGAAAAAAAAATAGGTATTCACAGTAAAGAGATCGTAACATTGTTCTGGGTTTGTAAGTAAGCCCAAACATCTTGATTGCCCCTGGGGGCAGGATGCAGTATTGGCGATAAATTCCGCATCAATCAATGATATCAGATAGGTGATAAATAGGTGAAATCCAAAAATCGAAGTGCACCTCAAATAAATGTGCAAGACAAATGTGTAAAAAAAAAAAGAAAAAGAAAAGAAAAGTGTGTTGCCTCTGTTGTTTCTGATCTGAGTCAAAAAAATGGGACAGGGCAGCGTGTAACGTGTTCGTTTGGGTAGAGTGTGGTTGAGTGAGTGGCAAACAGCTGCCAGAGATTTTTTGTTGATAGCTTACAGTACAGAAAAATGTGGACTTCACAGGCTATAAACCGGAATGTACAACCAGGTATAAGTGTGGTTTCCAGGCAGTTACGGGGCAGAAAAACCATGCCCTGATAACTTTCAGAATTCTCCTTCACGGTAAATTAACTGCAGGTTACAATGTGTCAGTAAATACAAGCTGTAGTTTCTCAAGACCAATGTGAGGCTCTGGTGTGTTACTTCCCAACAGCTGGAAAGTTTAAACCTAAAGGAAGAATGAGGAGGGAGGAAAACAAACATCTCTTCTGCTGAAAGACATTTTTTGTGGTTATATAAGCCTAATATATGATTGCTGCTTGACAGTGAAAAAATAATTCTATTTAAAGGCTAAATGAGAACATGGAAGCAGTTCATTTTCTGGCAATGGAGCACATACAGCATCTAAACCACACCCCACTGTTGTGCTCATCAGAGCACACGTGAAAAAAATCAAGGAGAAAGAGAAGCTAGTAGGGAGTAATACAGATTGTAAAAGAGGGGACATATGCTTCAGTGTAGCGGAAGAGAACAGGAAGAAAAAGATGAGGTCAATTAAAGAAAGAAAGAAGAAAAATGGAGAAGTTAAGAACAGGATAAGAGCAGAAAACAACATGCAGGCCCATTGATGATCACACGCCAGGGGTTTGACAGCTGGATTGGGAAACTTTTTAGAAATCTTCTAGAGCTCTAAGGGAGGATATGAAATCTGGACAGAAAGGATGATTACGGGGGAACATTGGTAATATGCCAGGAGAGTAAAATAACTTTTATCTGCGGTCAGCACATCTGCTGTGAGGGACAAACTCCCATCTCATCTCTGGAAGATGACAGGTAGAGCTGAGGAGGCAGCAGTGAAGCAATAAGATGATGATAAGAGTGCAGGCCTTAAACCCCACAGATGTAGCTGTGTATTGTTTACAGCACTGGATGAGAGAAGCCTCACCACAAGACTTGACTTGGACTTGGGACCAAATATTTTGAACTGGCAAACAGACTTGCAAAAAATGATGTCAGTATCTCTCTTTCATCGCCTCCTTTCAACTATAAACATAATTAATATATCCTGCTACGTAATGGTTGCTAATGAGCCTCTCTATTTTCTTTGATATAATATGAAGCAGATTGAGTAAATACCAACAGATTCATTTTAGGTTTAATGTTTTAATGGTTATGTTGAAGAAAATAGGCAAAGTCCAATTAGACATTAGAAAAATACATTTTTATGTAGAATATGACATTACATTTTGGTTGTGATTTTATTCTACATCTATTGAGCCTCAAATCTGACTATGATTTGATATTTAATGTTGCACTATTAAAAATCATTTTGTATGGTAAAAAAAAAACAACCCGCAATGCATTCTATTAAATTTTAATTAATTATGTTATCCCATTATTGTAACAGGCCATGCATTGCCCTATAGCCTTTCAAGATTAAATCAAGTTCCTGTAGTTCCAATATGCAGGATGTGAACACAGCCACAAAAACACAATTAAAAATCATTACATTATTGTAGCCCAAAATGAAGACTAATAGCCCAGCCTGCAGCTTGCCTCTACCACTTCTGTGTTACTGTAATCACTCCACACACACACCACACGCACACACTCATCGTTATAGGTCAAGGAACAACTGTGCATGGACAACCATAATGTGACACATCTGAATTTGACAGCCACCCCAGTTCATTGGGTGCAGCAACTAGAATGACAAATGTGTATTTTCAGTTCTTGCAAAGCTCTGTCAGGGCCTTGTTTTCTCCTTCATCACCCTCTTGTCGCTCCAGACATATCCCTGCAGCCCATCTGTACTCAAGTACCCTTTCCACAATTATGTTCCAAATGTGGTCATTTAAATTTATTTCAAACTAAATATTACTCGACTGGCAATTATATAATGCATATAATATGATTTTTCCTGTAACTGTCAGTGACTGAGTGGTTATGCATAAATTCAAATTAAAAAAGTTGGCTGATGCTGTGTTGCAGTGGTTAACAGAGTGAGATCCTGGCTTTGATTCAGGGGAAAGGCCTTCCTTTATGGAGTCTGCGCTTCTGCATGGGTGCTCGGGCTCCCTCCTACACTCCAAAGACATGCAATGTAGAATGGGGGGTTTATCTAAACTGCCCATAGGTGTGAATATAATGAACTGGCAACCTATCCAGGATGTATCCTGCCTCCCACATGTCAGCTGATATAGGCCCAAGTCCCTCATGACCTGCAGTGGAAGGGTGGTGATAGATGATAATGAATGGAGTATAGATCTTTTTAGTAAATATATTCTCTCCGTGCACCCCTGGCAAAAGCGTAAGAAACACTGTTTGCAAGTCACTCCTCTATGTCGATTCTCTTGTTTATTTTTGAGCCAAATCTTGATATTTGACTCAGACTTATCAACCATTTCAGTGAGAGCAGAGAACTGGCAACACAGGAGGATGGACATGTTCTATACCGTCATCACATTTCAAATAAAAATTTAACATCCATCCATCTACTGCAGGACCTGCCCTACACACTTTTAACCTACTGACTGTGTAAGCCACAGACTGGAGCGTCTGTCCTCAGTGCTCATGGCTAGTGTTATAGAATGAAGAAGCACAGAGCTGTGTTTATATTCAATTAAACTCCCCCAGGGTACGCAGCGACAAATGAACTGCAGCCTAACAAACTCCCAGCACCACACATCACTCTGGTAATCAGACAGCAGCCATGAGGCACATACTCCACTTTGACAATTTCATTCTCACTATATGGAGGTCTGTGGATTATTGCCATCGTGCACACCAAAAAGCAACAGATTCTGCCTCTTTTGTGAAGTTTAAAAACAAAACTTTAACACAGCTAGGGAAAAGAAGGCTTACACTCTTTGAATGGTCAACAAGGAATGTCATACATGGTGCTATTTGGTTAAAAGTGAAAGGGGAAAATAATACTTTACCTGCCTGTCTTTAGGAGAATTGTTGGCAAAATGCACATGTATCATAGCAGTAAATATTTAATCAGACAAATATTCGTAAAAGGGCAAAATCAAACGCAACACCATGACTCTAATGATTCTGCACTTGAGGAGCATGTTTACCCCTTAACTGAAGGCAGTTCTGCAAACACAACAAACAGACACACAGAATGAGAAAAAGGCTCTGATAGCCGTGAATGTACAATATGTAGATCCGCAGAGCGATGAAAGCCTCATTCACTTGAGAGGCTCCATTAATCTCTGAAGTTATTACGCACAACTCTACTCATACATTTTTACATACAGTCAGATCGATGTAGTCAAATGCAACCTAAATTCCTATTAACCGTACATTATATTTAGCAGCATTGCTCTGTTCTGGGACCTCCCTGATCTTCCATGCACACACAGTTACACACAGTTAAGGAAAAAAGGCAAAAAGAGAGAGAGTGCGCCTCATTGCTTTTCCATGTGCCTACATAGAAAGGTTAAGTAGAGCAGCAGAAAAGTCACCCTTGAGTTAGGATTTTAACATCATATATTGCAAAACAGCGACAGTCGCTGTGGCTTTAGCGATACAATGGCTGAAAACAACTTCCAGCAATGAAGAAACTGCTCACTGATTAAAAAACACGCATTGGAAAAAGAATGATTTAGCCTGATCCCAAATTCGTGCATGGCAGCCTTCTCTGCGGGGAGGGGCTGGGAGGCAGAATGACAGTGCAGCATTTTCAAGTTTTCATCCTATGTCCTCTTTCTATCTTGATCTTACCAACTGAAGCTTTAATGACACCAGAAATGACCTTCATCCCTCCTGCACAGCCTGCTCAGTATGCACATCTGTTGCACCTCTGTAGAATGATTGGCCAATAAAATTCCATTTCTGAGTCACAGTAACATCACCGCAGTGAAGTCTGTATAAAAGGAGTGAACTGGACATTTTGGTGACTTAATATGTGTGTTAACCACAACTGGGAGACTTTAAAGCAACCCAAAAGAAAGGAAAGAATTAAGTGAAAAAGTGAAATACAACTCAAGGTCTGGGAGGTCCTTACCGTTCAAGCAAAGGATGAGGTCAGCCATCTTAACCATCATATGCTATACAAAATCTCACACATTACTTTGCTCAGTGGAAAACACAAAAGCAAAATATAGAAGGTCTTTCACAGCAGCGGTATTACGCAATTTCAGTTTAAAAAGCGCTATTGGTTAAGCACAAAAGGAGGAGCTGGGGTGGAGGTGGGCTGCAAAGCGGCTTGCAAAGGAAGCAAGAAGAGTAAGCACGCAGGCCTGTAATGAGACCGCCAACTGCATGCATAGAAGGGAATCAGCTGAGCCAACAGCTGATGCGAACTGTCCTTGAGAGCAGCTGATGTAGCTGGGATTGTGAACTGAGCTTGACTTCCATGGTCTGTCTGAACTAACACTGTGCTTAATTAACCTACATGGCTGTTCATACTGAGAATAAAAACATTACATTTTAGGCCTTGCATGCCCACACATGTATTGTAATGGATTAGACTTCATTTCAAGATGATCTTGAATAAAAGATGCAAAAGGTGCAACTTTTACCAGATGCCACTCATTAAGATCATCAACACAGACTGGACAGGAGCCATAATCAGAACAATAATAGAACATTTCTTTGATTTTTATAACCATCACCATAGCCTCGTAGAGGCTTCAACGCTAGAAAAACGATGTCAAATTTTCCTGCTCTAGCGAGCATATCAAGGAAGCTTATTCAGCGATGGCAGTGACTCCCACACTTCTCTGAGGAGTGCCACAGCATGTGTGTGAAAGCATGTGTGCAAGTGCATGGAGTGTGTTTGCAGCATTGTGACAGTAGTGGGAGGAAGGAAGTCACACGCTATCTCATCTTCCATGAGCTTCTGTCCCTTAGGTTGGCTGGTTACATAACTGATGCTAACACAGAATACTGGCCACCTCCAGGGAAGACTTCTGCACGTAATTGAAGTCACACAGTCCTACCTGCTGCTAGGTGCATTTAAAGCTGCATACATGGAAATGATGTATTAAAGGTAGGATTAAGTACAGAGAGGACTTCCTGGTCATGGGATCAATAAAATACAATTATAAATATTTAAAACAAAGTGTTTGAATTTCAATATTTGAAATCATATGATTGCTTTCTTTCCCTCATTGTTATGGAGAAACACTAAAAAATAAGAAAACTACAAAGTATTAAAGGAGACCGCTGGTATTTTTTAACCTAAGCCATATTTCCTTTTTTTTAGGCCCTAAAATTTCAAAACAAAGATCTTTTTTTGGGAAAATTACACCAGTATGGACTTCATTTGCGAGGAAGACTATAGAATGTAACAACGATGAGCATATCAAAAAGTCTGTGATAAATTCCTTTTATATATTTATTAATTATGCTCAAAATAGTGTGGAATATTATTTAATATGTCTGGTAGACACTAGCATTAACATTAATAAGGACACACGGATCAACTCCATATCAATGTTAACCAACTAAATAACTAAGCTTCGATTTAATCTTTGAATCTAATTTCAACACTTAATTTTTTATTCTATTTTTGTGTCAGTAATTTCATATTTATGTTGATGGTTTTTATTTAATTTAAACAAGTTCTGTATTATTTATATCAAATAAGCAGTGGTTACTTTAAGGTTAGGCAACCAACACAACTGTGTTCCTCATATATAGTAAAGCTGACGAACACAAACTTTTATGCTTTCAGCATGTGGAACTGAAATTATGAATACAATTCAGGGGTTCACAAAAGCGTTAATCTTGTGAAACACTTTAATCACAATGAACATAGTGACACTCAGTCAATAAGGCTGTAATAGCACTATACACCTTCATCCCTCCAAGGCTCCCCTCTCCACCTCTTCCTTTCCTTGCTCAGTCACTCTTTGTGTCGCGGACAAATACACACACACGCTCACACAGTGTGTGGGTCAGTGCCGGCTGCAGACTGGAGCAGAGTTCAGCCGCACCCTGCTATTATCCACCGAGTCCTGCTCTGTTTAAAGGCAGTTCTGTGGCACACTGAGTAATGGCTCGATGGTGGGCCAGCCGGGAGCTTGCGAGCAGGTGAGGAGTCAAATGAGACAAAAGGAGAACACACACAGAGGGACACCACGTAAAAACGTGTATAAATGCACACTTGAATAACGGTGTACACACAAAAATGTCATGAGTTAAATAGGCAAGAAGTAAAGCCTACTAGAGCACATACGCATGCTGATAGGCCTACCACACACACACTCACACACACACACACACACACACAGACATGCATGTATGCGTGCAGACAAAGAGAGGCAGAGAGGAAGCAGCTGGCTGCTGGAATACTTCCCCTCCTCACTCTGTAATTTCCTCCCAAAGGCACACCTGGCCAGTGCTGATTCACAGATTTCATGCACCAATGAGAGTACTTTTGCACCTGTTAACTGTTGCGGAGGCTACATATATAAGGCTGCATGTACATGAGTTTTTGCAGGTATCTGCAAATCTTCGCTGCTGACCCAAAGTGGATCCCTATAAATGTTCAATTAAACGACCATTATACAGCACAGTCTATTAAACATTACTACATCCATAAAACACATGTTCCATAATTGAAGGGAGAAACAGTCAAAAACATGAAATAAAACTGATTAAAGTGATTAAAAGATGTATCGCGGCCTACAGTCAGGAGGGACACAGTTGTAAAACCTTGCATTCTACTTGTGCAAAAACAAAACTGGCTGATTATCTGTTGCAAAGTTAATGGTTTCTGGTCACTGACTGTTTATATAACAATGTAGTGATAAGAAAAAAAATGATACAGCTCACCACTGTATCTTTCTGCATAGCCAGTGCGTATAAACAGCTCAGCTTTACTAACTTTACAAACTGCATTGTTTGAAAACTATGTACCAATTAATAACTTGACGTAGAAAAAACCTTTGCTTGCATGTGCTGCTTTTGTCTACGTCACACACAACCATTTCAAGGATGGTAGAGAAAACAAAAATAACGCTTTGCAAATGATGCTAATGGCATGGAATGGTCCATACTTCTGGTCTCCTATGTGGGCGTGTTCATCAACACTGGGCATTTTTAATAATAACACATTACTAAGGTCTATCGTCCATGTCAAAAAAAATAATCTATACACTGTCATAAATTTCTAAATCACTTTGCAGCCTGTTTTGTCTGCTAGCATAAGATGCTTCCAAGAGTACTGCTATTACTAGTAGTACCGCTATATGTGGCAGAGACAGATCTCGAATGTTGAACGTTAGTCATCTCCCATTTTGTCTGTCTGATAAAATAAAAGCTGTTTTAGCGTCACAATATTAAGAAGATATGTGATTTACGATGGGCACAACAATGGGCCGGATGAATCAGCTGGAATCATCTGTTCTAACATTAACTTTTGCTATAGGAATGGATAGACTCAGGATCTGCCTGTAGTCGTGTAAAGGGGAAGTGCAGTGATGAAAACCGCAGCCACTGGAAATAACCTTAACTTTGTTTACACCAAGAAGTACAGTACATTTCAGTGGGGAGCACATTTTTTTTTTTTTTGTTTTTCAATTGTCAAAATTTGTGGATGGTACCTTTATAACATATAACAATAACAAACCGTACCGTTCCAGTTTGGTCAGTCTTCGTTTGGGGTACCAATCAGAGTTATCTAGTCGTCATGTTGATGTTTATCACACAAAGTAGGCAGGCTTTGTTTGAGAAAAAGCTGCACACCGGCAGCCCATATTTAAAAATGGCATTACCATCGCAGGGAAGTGACAATTCTGCCAACCAATCACTGGACTACAGTGGGTCTGGCCCCCGTCTTTATGGTAAGGTTTAGTTCTGGTTGGTAGCCAGAGTGAAGGGTGACAAAACTTACACAGTAAATTTTGCTTTTTAAGAGTACCATTCACAGGTTTTGACAATTTAAACATGAAAAAATAGGCTACCAAACTAAACTGAACCATTCTGCTTGGTGGAAACAGGGCTTTATATAGCTGGCGCGGCTATAGCTGTCTAGCTCGTACCGCACCCACCAGGTACTGGTGTGGTCACCAGTGGAAAGGCACGCCTGTGATGAGCTTGCTGTTCCAAAGTGTGCCGTACAATATTGTAATGAACTGTATTGCTGGGTGGAAACGAGGTTTAAGCAGCAGCTTTTGTGACAATGCCGCCAGGACTAACAACAGCTGATTTGAGACCAGTACCTTGTTATTGACAACTTAATCTGATGGACAAATAACCAGTTTTCCTTTTAAGGAAAACACAATAAAAAAAAATAATTATTTTTGTACATTGAATCATGAATTCTATTTAAGATTTAATTAAATGATATGTAATGAATACATTCTTTAAATGGGTTTTTAATTCATTCTTTTAATTCCTGAATCACTATCTTGATTTTTATAGCCCATATTTATGCATAGCCCATGTTTCTGAATTCTGGACTTTGCCAGTAAGCCTTGGGTTTTGCTAAAAATGCTCAGCCTCAGACAAGCCTTGGCAAATGGTGTTGTTTATACGGAGGTTATATATGCCGAAGGAGCTGAAGTAGTTCTCTCGTAGAACTATTGGCTTTCAGAGCTAAACTAGAGCCTAAAGAAATTCGAGACAGACATCTCCTGATTTTATTCAGACTCAAGCTTAGACGAGCAATTTTGCCTCTGGCTGAATAGGAAGACAGTGGTGAAATGGGGATATGTTACTTCAGGGAACTGAGCAGTGGAAGGAGGAGCAATAGAAGTGGAAGGAGGTGTTGTACCAACGTGGAGGTTAAAAAATTACATTGACTACGTTTTTAGGAATTTGATTGTGTAAATGAACTCCCATTATAGGAAACATGGATATTACAAGGCATTTGTTTCACAATTTAGACTTTAACAGCTTGGTTAAAATACAGAGGTCACTTTATTTCAAGGTAAATATGAAAGTCGAGCACATAAAAGAGAGAACAAAAACTGTGTGCTGGGACAATATACACTGTACACTGTGATGAACGTTTCCATCACACATTTTAGAAATGATTCTGATAACCTTGACCCTTCTGTTTCTTTCCATCAAAAATTTAGCTTACTCTTTGTTCAAACTCATCTGCTCTTCTGACAGCTTGAGTACTTTATAGCACTTGAGATCAGAGCTAAATAACACCTGGTTCAGATGAAACCTTACTGGTTACTAGCTTGTGGTAGTATACATCCAAAGGCTGAAAAGGACATTCAGAGCACAATCTCTCCGATAAGCCTCACAATGACACCAACAGCATGTCTGTGTCTTCAGGTGGCTGTTTGGGATTCAAACAAGAGGCACGCTGAGCGGCACAATGTTTGCTGGGACTCTCCGTTACATACTGAAGATGAGTTCAGGCCATTTATGTGCTGGGTGTGTGTGCCTGCTTACATCGCTAAGTGCTAATACACGAGTGTCCCCTTAAAAAACCTTGAACCATATGACTGTCTTTGTGTCACACCAACAGAGACAGAGCAGGAAGGGGGAAATACAGCAAGAGGGAGACAGAGAGTGGGTTCTCCAGAGAACCACCCTTCATTTTTAGCATGTGGGAGGCAGACATTTAGCGACTAGCACCACTGGCCTCTGTCTGGCCCTCTCCAACTTTCTCTCAGCTCAGATTGAAGCAGATGCTCTGTTTGAGGGCGCGACGTGGAGCACACCCACTGCTGACATCCAGCCTGTGACACAAAACACACCAGGAAAGCAGAGAACGACAGCACCTGAGCGGTGAAAACGAACGCCGGCGTTGTGTAGATCCATTGGGATTCCTGTGTGGCTGCCTCAGTTTCAGTCCAGCGACTAATTGCAATGGCTTAGTCTTAGAGTCTGTGGGGAGCCGCGAGAACAATACACATCCCTGAAATGTCAATGAAAACAAGTCAGCTGCAGAGGACTGCACTTCTGTATAACAAATCTATAACATGAGCTTTAGTAGCACTTATCATGCTGCCAAAACATATCAAAGCATAACATGTTGACTGACAAAGAAAAGAGAATTGTGACATTTACACAGTTTTCACGTGGGAGTATAGGGCAGGTAGCAGACTGAGGGGGATTCTGGGGGATAAAAAAGCCCTCTGGAAGTCCATCTGTTTTGGGCTATCTCAATACCCTGCACACACCTCTGTACTGGCACATACACACACACGTTTGTATACACACAGTCACAGCAAACACCCACACACATCAAGCAGCAGACAAAACACGGGACCCCACCCTCACCGTTCAGACACAGAGGAAAACACTTCTGCAGACACCAGAAAATGAGATGACAGTTTGTTTAGGGCCAAAACGCAAAGAGAAAAGGGGTAAAACTAAGAGGAGAAGGAAATTGGTGCAACAGAAAGACATCAGTGAACACCCGAGATAAAAGATGAAATGAAATAGTGAAGGATGGAGGGGAAAAAAAGAGGAAATCCTTCATTTTCTGTCGCCACAGTGATTAATTGACGAATGTGCCACATTAATAATCAAGCTTGCTCTCTCCACTTAGGACATTGATTCACCTCCACAGCTTATGGTGTAAGAAACCAATCAATCTCGCTCCTTCCTCTCATCTCTCCTCTCCTTCTTGAGCTCTCCTATTACCTTGCTAAATATAACTTCCTTCCCTCTGTCTTTAGCCAGGAAATGAGTCTGGCATTCAATAACGGGCTGTGAATTAAGCGGGCTTGGCTCTGCGATCTCCAGAAATGATTGATTGATTATTAATTAATTCGCTAATATCCACGATTGATCTGCGAGGGAGAACAATTGCCTGACAAGGGGAATATGAAGGGATGAAAGAGCAGGAGGATTTGATTTGGTTCCAACAAAAGGGTGGAGGATAAAGGATCCATAATGTGTCCGTCACAGCTATGATATTAGAGTGATGTGATGTAACTAATGTTTACATCGTGTTGTGGTCTTGTAGAGCTCAGATGAAGAAGAAAAAAGACAAGTGAGGAGAGAGAGAGAGAGAGAGAGAGAGAGAGAGAGAGAGAGAGAGAGAGAGAGATCTGCATCAAATACTACTGGGAGCAGCACATGCCTGCCTGCCTGTCTGTCTGTCTGTCTGTCAGTCTGTCTGCTTAGCCTTGAAAATCCCAGCACTCAAAGCCAGACAACTACAGAACTCATGCCCACGCCATACATGCAGTCATGCACACACACACACACACACACACACACACACAGTGGCCTGTTCTATCCTACGCTATTGATCTGCACCCCACTCTCTATTAGAAAGAGAGATTCAAAGGAAAGGAGCAGTGAGATGTGTTGTGTGTGTTTGTGTGTGTCAGAGCAGATGTGTGTGCCTGTGTGTGCATACGTGTTTTCCGATGTGTAAATGTAACTTCAAGGGAACTGTGTGAGCCACATGTGGCTACATCCTGTATGTGTGTGTGCTTTTCTCAGAACACGTGCATGTGTGTGTGTGTGTGTGTGTGTGTGTGCATATGTGGATGTTCTGCCAGGTATCAGTAACAGCGGGAACAGATTTGTGTTACTCTAACGCAGTCCGTCCTCGCCGGGTGTTCCTATGGAAACTCTCTCTCTGTATATTATTAGACATCAAGTCAAGCGCTCAGAATAGGAAGAAACAGATCCTGTCTATTGTGATACGCTCACTATAAAGTGCTTCCACTCGCTCCAGCGCAACGTGCGTGACATGATTCTGTGCAAACACTTTTTGTGTTGGTGATTAGTGGAGATTTAGACTCCTGCGCCAGCTGAGGTTATAATTGACTGTGTTGAAGGTATCAGATTAATCGCAGTGATGGGGTGGCCACTTCCACCTACACAAGTCTGAGTTATGGATTGCAGGGGTTTTTTCTTTTTTAATACAGTATATTTGTGTGTGTGTGTGTGTGTGTGTGTGTGTGTGTGTGTGTGTGTGTGTATACTGTATATATTTTGCCATTCTATTGAATTCTTTCTCATCACAAATTCATTTGACATTTTCAGTGAAACACTTTTTAAATGTATTATTATTTACAAACAGCACAAGTCACATAGATGATACTGCAGAATGTCAAAGTTTGGGATCATTAGAGGAAATCTATTTTAAAAAAATGCTTCTTGTCTTGCAGTAGGCTGCATATTGTGACACAGGTCCTCCACATCATTGTTCTTGTACATTAAATGTTCCACATATGTTTAAAAAACAGACTGATAGATGTGTGTTCCTATGCTTTCTTTTTTTTTTTTTGCGTGTACATCCTGTTGTAGAGCTACTCAACTATAGCAATATTATTGAATGCTTCTGAATGTGAATCTGAGAAGAGTACAATTTCACATTTCACACACAAACTTTTGCTGTTTCGTGGCCCTTTGGCTTATGTAAAATGTTAAAAACATAAAATATCTCAATTTGTTCAGCTAATATATATATAGACAATACAGTGAATTCACTTGATTAAATTGATTCAAGGTCAACAGCTTGAAGCCAGTTCAGCAACATCAGTTTACTGCATTGAAGCTCAATTTTTGTTTTTTATCATACTCTTATAGAGATTTACATGAGATGAACATAGTGTAATTCATGTGATAACTCGGATATTAAAGCCTATTTGAATACATATTTCTCATCCCTCCCTTTAATCCTTAAGTCGACGTGCTATGCCAAACTGTATTTCGCATCTAAAACAGTGGCTTCTTTGTTTCACTTCATTTATCTCATCTGTAGAGAGGAAAAATTAGAGGCAAACACAAAGAAAATGTGAAGCCTTGAGTGCCAGCTCTTAATTGTTAAGGCAGCAAAGGCAGCGTAATAGTCTATAAAAGATACAGAGGGTGCTACCTTACCACTTGAACATGTGTTCCTCCATATGTCACTCCTTTACCACTGAAAAACAAGTGCGGTGACAGGAGGATACCTTTGAGTGTGCGTCGGCGTAATCCTTTTGACAGCGGCGCAGGCTCACACGGCCACTCACTGTCTTTGTCGTTTGATATGGCTGAAAACCATGTGTATGTGAGACAAGAATGATTTGAAATGCAAGTTTATTTTTTTTCAGGGGCTTCTCTTGAACTCCGCCATTATCACGAGGTGCTCATGAGAAGCACCCGGCGGAGGGTAAGCTAAAGGATGGCACGAAGGAAGCCACGGACTGACCTCTGGAGTGGTAGTCTGCCGCCGCGCTGCTGACGGGCCCTTTCTTTACAGCCGAGGAGCGATACACGATGTGTGTCCTTCCTCCTTCTCCCTCTTCTCTCACCTCATCGTCTCTCTCCATTGGTTCGATAAAAAACTCCTCCTGCTCCATCTTGATCATGCCGGCCTGAAAGAGAAAAATAATGCACCATATGAATGTGCACAGGTGAACTCTGGCATCATTGTAGTCCCTCATGTCAGTGGTCCTCAACCCGTCTGAGTCGTGATCCACCAGAATAATCAGCTAGTGTGAACGACATCCCCCCGCCAAAAAAAAGGTGCAAATGTTAACAGCTTTTACTACCAGTAGCATAGCCCTGAAAAATTAATTCAGTAAGATAAAAGATGTACAAGAACAAAGCAAAAAAAGTAAAATGTAGAGCAGCCCAAACAGTTCGCTTTTTGTTTTAGGCACCAAGGGATGCCGTTACTGATATAAACACAAACATGCTTTGCCAAGTGTAAACCTGCTGTGACGTCACCCATCAGTTGAAGCCACCAGATTGGCTTTACAGACGCAGCCATGTTGGTTGGCTGGTTTTGGAAGTTCTGTATTTTGACGAGAGGCGTGGACCAAGGGATGGATCTGACTGACAACTGCGGCCATGCGCACACACGTGCATGCCAGTGCACACACTGGCACCTGACACGTGACTCTGTTCTGCTCTATAGGCTAAATTTCAAAAATGATTTGCCATTCTCTCCACATAGAGATACAGACGCTGCCCACATTTTGGGCCGGCCAAGTGAGGCAGAAAACCAACTGGATGGTTTCCTCCATGTTCTGTGTACGGTCAGTGCTGCGGTGAGTGTATTGCCTCACTTCCAGCCGCTGTTGTTGTTGTCAGTCTCTCCAGGTCAAAAGCTCAAAACTGTTTAATTTTTATCAACACAGCAAACTAGAGTACACTCTGTTAGACTAAAAACACAAATTTGCTCTCCTTGAGCATTTAACGTGTTCTCCAGCCTTAGTGATTTTTTGTTACAGTTGCTTCTGTGCACTTTGTTCAATTTTCCTAGCTTCTTTAGCCTATCGGCTTGCGATGGCTTCTCTCTGTCTTGCTCTCTCTTGCACAGTGTGTCACCTGTTTAGCTATTCCTCCGCCTCCTTTAATAACCCATGTAATAAATGTAGTTAATTTGCTCTGCACTATGGAAAGCAAATCATTACCTTCCGTAGCCCGCCCCCAATAATTGGTGTGGAACGGTCTGTAAACCAAGGAGGCTGGTTGACTGTCCAAAGACAAGACGGGGACACTGAGAAAGCTCAGACATATAGGGTTTTGTGGGACAAAATATGTTTTCAGTTTCACTTTCACAAATAGAACATAAGTTTTCTTTTTTTCCTTTGTATAATTTACACTGTACCTCAGAAATAGAGTCTTCAATTTGATAAAGAAGAGACAGCAATAATTTTGCAGCATTTGCTATTTTGCAGTTTCTGCCTGAGAAATTATGAAAGGACACTTTTTCCATCATAATTTACATTAAGTGTCATTGTGTTTAAAGAAAAAAAAAACTAAAAATGAGTAAATAATATTGTGAGTCATTCCATAACATGAGCCAAGTGTTTTATTACATCCCTTAAATAGGAAATGGCAGTGCTACATGCTCTGCTGATGAAAGAATTTTACATCATAGTTGAGAAGAAAAAGATTTCATTTCCAAAATTCACGACGTTTTTATTAAAAAAAAGAAACCAAAAAACGGCTTTAAGCCAGCTAGTTTTATTGTTATTCATCCTTTCAAAATTTCAAATTTCATCGTAGTCACAAAATTTATTGCGTTCCCGTTGACTGCACACAAGTGAGTGATGAACCTGTGTTATGAGGGAGTCTGTAATAAAACAATATTGAACTAAGGTAGCGGGGCTTCATGCTCGTCAATAACTTCATCATAATCACCGTAAAGTGAAACCACATCTATTACTTTATGTCTTTGCTACACAACCATCTGGTCGACCCCCAGCAATTATCTTGCAACCCGCTGCAGGGCTCAGGACCCTCATGTGACCACATAACACTCAGTTCCTGCTCCTCCCTGGTTTTGACTTCTTGCTCTCTTCCCCGTCCACCCTTCCTGTCCTTACATTTGTTGTCCCCTCTTGGCTCTGTTAATGCAGGGATGCAGGGAGAAAAGTGAAGAGGAGGTGAAAGTAGCGATCCCTCTTGGGGACCCTCCCTGGCAGAGGTCTGGAGTGACACCTGGCATCTTAAACAGCCAACACAAGAGCAGGAGATGAGACTGTCCCAATGCGGTCTTGGACTTAACACATTCTGCCAGGTCCCACGTCCACCTGACAATCAAGACACATCAGCAAGCGCAAAAACTTGCTGGGAGCGAGCTGGCCGGGGAGGAGGAGGCTGTACAGGAAGTAAAGAAGCTTGCATACAGAACGCACACGCCAAAAGAAGACTTGTGCGCACATACACGGGGAAAACAGGCACTGGGAAAACTGCCCGTCACTCTCTCTTATTCCATCTGTCTGTTTAAGACAACTGATAATTACCAAGGCAACGCACTGCTGTAGAGGGAAGCCATGGGGGAGAACACACAGAGAGAGGATGGAGAGGCTTTAGAGAGGAACAGTGCACAAAGAGAGAGCGATAAATGAAGACGAGAGACAACATCGATAAGATCAGCACTTGCCTGCTTTCACCCTTCACTCAGACAGAAGAGGAGACGGATGATGAGCGCGCTGAAAGTCTGCTAGTGATAAAAATACAGTAGGCCTACTATAGGCAGTGCGAGGCTGTGTGTGCTGCGTAGAGTTTTGTTGAAAGTCAGAAATCACACCCTGGGGCGCAATGACTTACTCTATTAACTTATCAAAACTGTTGGAGTAAACGCTACACAACATTTAAACTACAACCTGAACTGATATGGATTTTATGATGACACACAAAGGGCTATAAGTACTCTATATAATGGCATGAGCATAAAGCCTTGCTTTCAAAGTCTGAAGGCATAACTCATGCATAAACAGATGGAAAATATACACTCAGAGTGCAATTTTTTTTTTGTGTAAAATAAGGCTGCACAATAAAAAAAAGAAACAGAAATTTTTATTACATTGATTACAGTGATTGCAAGATGATTCATCATAAGTATTAAAATGTTTGTGACCTGGCTTTGTCTCTTAGGTTTGGAGAAGAGGTTTCAATATCAATATAATCACAACTTCTTGCATTTTAAATATAACACTGTGTCATATTGCGATTTTGATTCTTGTGTGATTACTCTGCAGCGCTTTTGCAAAACAAAAATCTTACACTTTGGTCTTAAAGCCGGGGATTGTAACTTCTGAGAATCAAGCATGAGTCTTGTATGGAAGCAATTCCGCTTTGCCGAACCCTTAAAGATAGTCATCTTGAAATGTTAGCAATGGCTTCCTTGTCTCAACGCTGCGTAACTATCGACAATGCTAATAACTTCAATGGTGACTAGAGATATGCTGCCATTAAGTTTTGTTTAAGTTTAAGAAGAAGGCTCCTGCGTGCTGATGGTGTTTGTCGAGCCAGAGCAGAAGCCACCATCACGGCGACCAACAGCTACGAGGGTGGGAAAGATGTACGATGACAGGGGAGCAGAAACAAAGGCTGGTTAGCAACATGTCGATCAGGTGGCTATTACTACAGACTCGTGGACGGCTCTCACCACAGAGTCGTATGTTACCATCACTACCATTTTACTCAGAACTGAAATTTGAAAACCGCTGTGCTACAGACACACAGTATTGTTTAGTGAGGTCGTGAGAGAATAACATTTTACTGGCCCCCTCCGTCTCCATCATCTACTGCACAATACAAAGCCCACATAAAGCCTTCATGAAAGCACCTAGACTCTAAAAAACTATTCTTCAGTGTATTGAAGCTCTAAAGGAAACACGGTGAAAGAACTTTTATGCCCCAGAATTCCTCAGAGGGGGTGATTTGAAAGGAATAGGATATTAACGAAAGTGTCCTCTCCCATACCTCTCTCTCCTTTTCTCCCTGTCAGTCCAGAGGCTTTGGTTCCGGAAGGATGTCGACATGCCACTGACCTGCCCTCTTCCCCTCCCTCCCGCCATCGCCCTCCTTTCCCCACCTCTCTCTCCTCTCATCCCTCTATTTTACCCGAGCCGTGGTGTGGCATTCAGATCGGAGCTGATGGATCTGCGATGGTGCATGCATTCCCGCTCCAGAATACCAAGCAGTGGGGAGAGGAGAGCTGTGTCAAAGAAAAAAAGATGACATGTGGGACTAGGAGACATGGCTGGATCGATCAGAGCCGGCACAGTGAGGGTGGGGGGTTTGAGAGAGGAAGGTGTGCGGCAGCCCGAGAAGCGGACACGTCCTTTGAAAAGCCATAGTGAATAAAGCATCAAAGGGTGTGCAGACACAGTGAGAAGCATTGTGCTCATCTCCTCTATAGCTGGAGCAGCCAAGTCCTACAGAGGGGATTACGAACAGAGTAATTCTGATCAACTGGCATTACTATCACCAGCCTTCAACACTAACGTGTATCCAATGACTGTGATACAATAAGATACAACATAAGGTATTGATTAGAGATAAATCAATACACCTCTGAGCAAAAACAGATCTTTACAGCACAAGACTTTACAACTTTAGGTTCAACCCTAACATAATATCAGGTATACTGTACATACAGATGTTTGAAAATAATGTAGTTTCCTTCAGCGTGCGGACGTAGATGTGATGTTGTGGAAACATAATGAGAGCTGAGTAATGCTGGGAAAACCTCAGTATGTGATCATATTCAAATGACATACCAGAATTAGTGGGGCGATTGCATCCTTTGTGGATGGTCAAACGCTTTCACAATAGTGTTATATTTGATACCACGGCTGACAGTGATCTGTCACATATTCCAATCACCTGCAGCTTTAATTGAGACCTTTGTTTCAAAAGAGTTAAACTAATTACATTCAAACACTCACATAACATTACGCCAGTATCTTTTAAAATGGGCTACAATCAATTTATCAGTGAAAGTTGGGTGTTGGTTAGATTGCGTATTGTTTTCTGGCAAATCTGTCCCTTTTTTCCTGTGAAGTAACTGCTTCTTTAGCGTAATCGTTAACATGCTTGGCATAAGCTGCCCCAGTTCCTCCTCTTTTACAACAGTAACTTCACCGAGCCTCCTTTGGGTGGTGGGATTGAAGATGTTTTATCAGCTTTGACGTGTTAAAATTTAGCCTGTTAGCAACACTCTCCTCATGAGACGCTTAAATCTGGCCCAGTTGCTGCATCTCATCATCATCTTCGCTGACTACAATGAATTTACAGGAAGTGTCGCCGCACAGCGGAATGAAACAGATCACGGCCTAACTTCGAGTAGATTTCTATTACACGTCATTATCATCGAAGGAGATACTTTTAATGGTTCCCTACAGCCGCGGTTTTTGCATTATTCCGTAATAATACTAGGACTGGGCAATACATATAATATATATTGTTATCATGACATTAGAAAAAAAACTGCTTATCGTCTGAGATTTTGGATATCGTTACATCCTAACATGGCTTAACTGTTGTCTATTTCTGATTTTCTGAACTTATCACAGTTTTCAAACTGCTCCGGTTCCAATGTTCTTCCCTAAAAAATTGTATCAGTGTTGATGTCAGTATGGTCGAAAATGTTGTAATATTTGAGTTTGTTGACCAGCTCCAGCATTTGTGAATAGGTTTTGATGAGAAATATCATGATATAGACTAAATAATTGTGATATTACTTTAAAGACATATCGCCCAGATCTTAATAATACTATTGATGTCAAAATGAAGCAATGAGTCACGTTTACGTGGCCAAAAAACGATATTGGACTATTTTTGTCTTATTTAGATAAATGTAAACACTTTTGTAAATCTGCCTCTCAATGAATAGTAATGCATTTCTTTGTGGAAAAAAAAAAAAAAAAAAGCATGAGCACATTCTGCAAGTGACAGCACATCTGGCCCATTTGACTACACCCATCATCAAACAGAACACGCACACATGCTCACAACTCTGCAGGTATAAGCGTTATTATTACTGTGATACTGACCACAACCATCTTTTAATGCGCTGCAGCCCATCTGCTGGTTCCAAATCTGGTTTCTGCACACCGAGTGTTCAGTTTCAACAAGAGGACCCTTTGTGTTTAAAGGCACATTGAGCTCTATTAGAGGATCCTAACAGGGTAACTGGAGTCCTGGGTAGGTCTCCAGAGGGGCACGCAAGAGCCCCCGACGAATAGCGGCAACGCTGAGTTTGAATGGGAAAGCGGATGCGGCGGTAAGGATCAAAGTCACACCTGACGGCGACCTTTAAGCTCAGCCCGGCACTGGCAGTGTGTGTGTGATCTGAGTCATGACCCCAGCGCTGCCTGCATATTCAGTTGCACACACGCACCCACTGGCAGGGTAGACATGGTCACTGTGCGGGCACAAATACAAACACACTCACACATCCATGCACAAATATAGCTCTGATAGTGACTCACTCGTACTGTGTAAGCCATCAATTCATTCACCCTTTGAGTCATAAGGGAATCCGGCTCGTACAATAGCGAAGCTGATTTGAGAAATTAGACACACTCGGGAGAGAGATTAGGAGCACACGTCAATGCAAATATTAATAGCATTTTACTTAATCGCATTATTGTACCTTTATTCCCTCTGCTGCGCTCTAAGTAATCCAAGTTTTGTATTGGGATGATGAATAGGGCTCAGGCAAAAATGTAGATTTATATAAAATTTATGAGGGCGTCATGTAGGAGAGCTAGTCCAAACATTCAGGGTAGCTATATAAATAAGGCATTTGTGACCCTTAGAAAAAACCTTCCCGTTCTGCTGCTTTACTCTCGCAGAAGGAACAGAGGAAGAGAACTGCAATTAGGTTAAGCATTAAGACAGATTCATTAAGTGAAATTATTTCTTTAATGTGCTGAAGGGCGAGACGATTGCCCAATTATGCTAATCAAGGATTTGTGAGGGGGATGAAGGGAATTAAATGCGGCAAACAAAAATGCATCAAATGTAAATACATGAAAGGAGGGAGGCCTTGTCATACTTAAACCTCCTCATACCTATGCATTTCTTCCATCTCTCACGCGTACACACACACCCACACACACTGTTAAGTGTTGTGCATGTTGTTCTATGTTGTGTAAGCCAGATGCCAGTGTGATTTAAGCCACGCTGGACTTAACAATATGGCCCCGTCCCCGTCGCCCCGCTCAGCTCATTACATAGAGTAGTCGCTAAAAATGGTCACTCAGAAAAAAACTCAAATCTGAAAGCACACATCTACACAATCTCGCATATGCACTCACCCTCTATTTCTCTTCTCTTGCTTTCTCCATCTCATTTGCAAATTGTTGATCTTTGACCTACATTTTTGGTCGCAGCATGTCAGCCGAGCTACTCTCTCTCTCTCTCTCTCTCTCACACACACGCACACCCAACACAAACTCCAGGTCACGTCGGGTTTCAGGCCTCCAGTGTGCATCAACTGTCTGCATCCCCTCAAAGAAAAACAGGGGATAAAAAAAAAAACTGAATAAATCAACGGTGGAAGGAAGAGGAGGGGACATGAATAAAAATGAAATGCCCACAACTCCGCTCTGATGATTTAAACTGTTATCTTCTCGATCATCTTCCTTCTTTTGACTCGGACCCCCACCCACGCACTTTAGTCGAGGTGTTCATACATGCTTTTGTATTCTTCCTTCATCTACCTTCCCCCCTCACTGCCATCAAATCTACCTCTCCTTTTTGTTTTTTGCTCAAGTGTTTGTCTAGCAGTCCCATTAATATCCCACCTCTTCCTTCCCTCCATCTCTTTTGGTTTCTGGTGATGAGAGGTGGTCCAGGCACTCTGAGTGTACGACAGTACAGACAGAGCCAGGAGACAGACTAAAGACAACACAGGACAGGTTGTAATATTCAAAGACTCTGGATGGCATTGGCCTAAGAATAGCAATAATAAGCCAAACTTGATTAGCCTGATGTAATGTCTGCATAAATTGTAGTTCCGGGTGTTCATAGAGACAGAAACACACAGTCAGAGTTCCTGCCAGACTGACAGTTTGCCTCAGTGTCCCGTTCTCTCTTTTTCTCCTTACGATCCATGTTGTCGTTCATCGGGAAAGCTCCATGTCTTTGTTTTCTGTCTGTACAGAGATTACGAATCAGTGGCACAAGGAAGTGAATGGACAGAGGAGATGGAGACAGAATGAGAGGAGGAGTTAAAGCAGATAGCCAGGCAGAGCTGCCGGGGAGACGAGGTGGTGGGTAAAAATGAGACAATCGGATAGTGACGAATGAGAATTAAAAAGGGAAAAAAGCAGTGGGACTATCAGAGGAAAAGAGATAGACAGGAAAGAAGAGAACAGTCAAGGATAGAAAGGAAAAATGACAACTTAAAGAGTATCATTTACACCAAATCAGCTCAGCAGTGAAATAAAAAAAAGGCGCAGTCTGACAGTTTTTGTTCTTGGCCTGATC
>KV751330.1:1406127-1419926 GCA_001698575.1 Mola mola | reverse complement strand
CATCCGCGCTCGGTCTCCACTGTTGTCTTCTTGCAGGTATTAGCAGAGCGGCCTGCACCTCTCAAAGAGGATGGCAGTTTTCTGCAGACAGCCAGAGGCTCTACAGCGTAAAGCTTGTATATCGTTGGATCAAACTTATTCTAATCTCAGAGGAAGGTTCAGAGTGGCATGGTGTTGCGTTACATGTACAGCATCCCCCGACAGTGCCGGAGTGCCATTAAAGAAAGCTCAGAACTCCAAACACACCCTGGGGCAGTGCACCAACAGCAATCTCTGAGGAAATGTTTGTTTAAGCCTTGAAAATCCTAATGTTACCTCCTGCAAAGCAGGTACTGAGCAGTTCAACATAATACAGCTACTGGAACAAATTCAGGAACCCGATTAAAAGGAGACTGTGCTTACAGGTTCAGCGGTTCAAGTGATTTCAGCAAGACAGAACTCAGCAGATGAGAGCCATGAACAGACCCACTAACGGGATATCGGGGTTTGAGTAATGAAATGAAAGTAATACATTCCGGCTAACTGCACAGCTGTGGAGAAGAAGCCAACTTGTGCGCCTCTTAGTCTAGAGTCCCTGATCACGCTGGCATGGTCAACTCATGTGTCATAACAGTGGAAAAACAGGAATACATAGGATGGTGCTGTCAAAAGTGCTACCTCTAAACTCTGTGTCACTTTTTATTTGGTGTTGATAGAAAACATGGAACTGCAGATAGAATTTGCTTAAAAATATTAAATATCAGCCTTGTTGTGTCATACTATGGATTTTGGGTGTATGTGTTTTTTTGCTTTTGATCATGAAAAAGCCAATTATTTTCCAAATCAGCTTTTCTCATTTTTGCCTGTATTTGAATATGAGTGTGAGTATCTAAAAACATAATTGTCAGGTCGACAAATCTGAGGTTTTACTGAAAAAAATGATACCAAACATTAGCATTGTGAACATTTTTAAAGTGCTATATGAAGGCAATACAAAAATAATTGAAAACATTCAAAAGAGGCCAAGGCTCCTGAGGGTTACGTCTCAACAGTGACTGAATGAATATTTACTCAGCTTCTGTACTTCAGTACAGCTTTGAGGTACTTATACTTCACTTGAGTAATTCAATTTTTGCCCCTTTAAACTTACACTCACTTATGTTCTGTAGGCAAAAATGTTCTTAGACAACTTTTGTATTTTACTCCACTACATTTCTTTAATAACTTTCGATCTTCGGTATATTACATTCTGCATCAGAGCTAAACGGGGTCAAACATGTAACAATTCACTATACGCGTGATTTGGTTACATGATTGATAATTATTTCACTTTTTTTTATACCAAATAGAGATTTTGGTCAAATTAAAAATGATTAAAAAGTTTCCTTTGGTTATATTTCAAAACCAGTAGCACAACTTTATTGTTAGTCTACAGCATATTGGCTTGCAGTCTTCATCAAGGTCATCAAATAATGCAATAAAAAGCATGTGGGCATCCATACACATAATCACCAAAGAGGTAGTTACACAGCGGGCTACACTACACAGTGTAGTCATCTGACTTCAGGCCCATCAACATCAATAACAGACTGGCAAAGGGACAACAGTGTTTTGGCAGGAGACACTACATACGGACTACATAACGAGAAGGAACACTTGAGAAGGTGGTACTTGGAATAGGAATATGCTTAAAGCCAATTTCTATGGTTAAATATTCTTAAACCTGGGGTTTTTAACTTGTGGGAGGCCCGACTCTCCTAAAGCAACTCCTCTCCCCCTCCCTGTTTCTGCTCCGTAGCGTAACAAATCATGTAGTTGTATCGATGTCTCATTGGCTCTCGGTGCATAGTTACATCCCCAGAGTCAAATTAGCACCTTTTATATGAATACATTTTTATTGGTGTTTGTATGTTTGTATAAAAAAACAGACTCCAATAGTCCGAAGAATGAAGAATGTTGTATGTGATAATTGGTCAAGTTAACTACATTCAACCTATAATATACAACGTAGTGCTTACATAAAAATAAACAATTTGTTTACATTACTTTTGAAGTAGTTTTATTGTCAGCAAATTCCTTTTAAAATCACAAGTACATTTAATATCAGGTAAGACACATACTCAGATATTTTGTACTATTCTATGGCTGACTTTAACTTTTACAACAGCAATTTTTCTACTTTATAACTTTACTTTTAATCAAGGATGAATTTTGAAGCACTACATTTCAACAATGCATTGTTATATGACTTATGCACAGGTATATAATAAAAAGCAGTTTCTCAGTGTGTAAACAGTGCAAAACTTGAACAGCAAAAGGAATATGATTTACTGTGCAGCATACAACTATTTTGTAAGCGATGAGACGGACACAAATTTTCAACAACTGGAGGTTAAGCTTGACTGATGTTTAGCCTTTGTGTGCTCCCTGCCCTTGCTGCGCTCATGCCAGCACGCCGCCACTAACACACACACACACACAAATGGAGCGCCAGCTAAGGGCTCATCAATCCCTCCCTCCGGCCTCGGCAAGCCATCGATCACAGAGCGCGTGCATGTGTATTTTGATGTGTTCCCATTTGTGCGTGCGGTCCTCCGGTTTGATAAATGACCCCGATTAGTGGCAAGTGACCGCTCCATGATTGCAATCTAGGTGCAGCGGAGCAGCAGTTCTCAGAGTGGCCTTTCTGGGGTAATACAACAGCCGTGATTAATACAACAGCATTTTAATGAATAACAAACCAGCCACCAGTCTGGGATCAACTGGCAAGTCATAATTACATCTCATTACCTGTAAGTTTTGCGGAAAACGGTGGGGGAACAGCGCAACATATGGAGGCTACGTTGGTCTAGTGTGAGCATTTCAACCTGAAGGATCTGCTGTCATTTTTTGTTTAAACGCAAAAAAAAGAAGGAAAATCCTGGCATTTACAGATCCCCCCACGTTCAGTTGTTTGGATAGGCTGGCTGTTTGGTTTGTTTGTTGTATTAACAAGACTAAAACACAATAAACCTGTCCCTTTCTCTTTCAAGAAATCCCTCAGTATCTCTCACTTGTTGTCGGTCCCCTGCTGTCTCACTCCTCCTCCCTTCCATCATTCTGACCCTCGGCCCTATCGGCCCCTCCCCGATGCTGACGATCTTGCGCGCACACACACTCACTAGCCCCGACTAGTCCATTCGCCTGCGCACACAGATCTCTGCTCAGATCCACACCCATCCCTTTCCTTATCTCTACTCTATCTCCATATCTCCACATCTATTGGGTATACCTGTAACCTAGCAACAGAGCAGAGCAGAGATCCTCCCATACCTGCTCGCTGCTTTGACTGTCGCTTTGACTGCTGGATCTGACAGCCAATCAAATCGTGTCAGGACAGAAACAAGGGCCAATCAAGCTGTTGCTGTTACTGGGAGTTGACACCTGCTCTCCACCCTTTTGACCCCAAATGTGGGCAAAGAAATGCGCATGCACGTACGAGACGCGCTTGTGCACTCACTATCTCACACACACCCGAAAACACACACACTCAAGTCTCTTGAGGCCAACAAGGAGAGATCCCAGGATGAGGTTGACTGGTGGTTTCATAACAACAAAGCCTGCTTAAGCGGATGATAATAAATAAAAGAAGTAAAGGTGAAAGTGTGTCACTGATGGCTCTCTGTCGTATGATTATGTTACAAAATCAACACGTGCCTGCCTAAAGGCACCGCCGTTGCCTACAGAGCGCATAGAGACCTGTTGTGATCGAAGCCCCGCCTTTTCCCCCCCTCGTCCCTTCATTATTTCCATTCCCTGCTCTGGAGCTCCATCCTTGGTGTCTTCCTCAGATGACAACAGTAGCGCCTTCTTTGGTTGCAAATGTGGACAATGAAATACGTTGGAGAGGATCATATTAATATCATATTTGAGATAACATGACCAACAAAAAACCAACATATGTTTTGAGTGCAGTTCAAGAGCCATATTAACCAATCACATCCCACCTCAGTGCCAGATAACCTGCAGACAGTGCAGGTTAAATGAAACTGCTACAGAGGAAGTGCATAAGCGTACGCCAGCCGACCTTTCTCTGAACCATTTTGTCTTCAGTCAGAACAGCAGAACAGAAGCGAGGTTGTTTAACTCTTTTTTGTCATATTATTTAAAACTAGGACAGATTTTAAAGCCACTGATAAAACTAAAAAACTCATTTCTGTTTCATAAAATTGCCTCTTTCTTTTCATTAAAAAAAAAATCCCTACGCAGCCTTAAAAAGCCTTCAGTGTAATTTTACACCCTCGCCTGCAGCCACAGCAAGCTGGCTTCTGACTTTTGAACTAGTGCAGCGACTGTAGAGTGAACGTGAAAGGTGCGATATAAATGCAAGTCCATTTACCGTATTGCCCAAAAGTAAGATCCATCTACAGGTTGATGCATCAGAATGGGAAGTTTTCATTTCTAGATTTTTCTGTGCAGAATTAGTTTTTTTGACTGTCGTTGTCAGATTGCAGAACAAAAGCAGAAATCCTCAGCCATGATGTTGATGATGCTTATTTCAGTAGTACATAAAAAAATGAAGAAAAAAAACAACAAAAAAAAAACTTTTGGACATGTTACTGAAGTCAAAAACATGATTTGAGGCAGTCCCTTAGTTTAACACCTCTGAAGTGCATTTCCACTTTGTTTTCGCTGATTCTGAGTGCAGATGGATGTACCACAATCCCGACAAAAATGAAAGTCACTGATGCTCACTTCGTCTAAGTCTTAATCTGATTCACTCTTCTGAACTTGATGTGTCTAAGCCGTCATGTTTTACAGGTGCAACTTTGGTCACCTTGCCCCTTGCTTCTTTCCTTTTCACATTTCTCCCCTGTTCCACCGGAATATTATAATATTACTGGGATAGTTTTAACTTCTTAGATTGTTTAATCTTCCCTGCCTGGTGGATTTTAGTTTGATCTCACCGGATTTGTCTTTCATGACACAACTGGCTAAAAAATGACATTCAAGGAGACTGCATGTTTGAATTGTTTTTTATTTATTCATCATTTTAAAATATTAACGTAAAGTTGTATATT
Source organism: Mola mola (assembly GCA_001698575.1). Lineage (NCBI taxonomy): Eukaryota > Metazoa > Chordata > Actinopteri > Tetraodontiformes > Molidae > Mola > Mola mola. The sequence goes on along the minus strand of KV751330.1, from coordinate 1,414,887 downwards.
CATATTAGGTAAGACATGTTATCTCCTGAATTTACTGTATTTATTAATTGTAAGGCAAATCTTATCCTGAAAGACTATTTCCATCTTGTAAGCACTATATTTACTTTAATTTTAGTTGCATAGAGGCCAAAAGAGGATCTTAACATCAGCAAGCCATCGATTGATTTGCAAATCTATAGCAACTCTCTCCATCAAAGTGCAAGGATGAGAGTGCGACGGCTCTGTATGCTTGAGTGGATGTGGATAGGTGGGGCGTGAAGCATGCTGGAACCTTCCAATTCAAACAGTGGAAGCGTCAGTGAATTGAGGCCACAAGGACCACAGAGCCTTTTTGTCCTCGACCCATCTTACTCTCAATATCGGCCCTGCTGTAGACTACACGAATGAGAGTTATGTGCACACATGAACCGAAGAATACATGTGTTGACAAGATCTGGACAGTTGTTAGAAAACCTCTAAATCCCAGCCAAGCAGAAGGTGGGATTATAGAGTGATCAGTGCACACCTCAGGCCATCGTTCAGGTATGAGCACGTCTGGATATAATATGATGTGCCTTTGTTACTTTTGCTGCCTATGTCAAGCTCACTGATCTTACATGGCACAAATGCAATTTACAGCCGTGAGATGAAATTCATCGTTAATTTGAAACGAGTTTATATTTCAGACAGAGCTGAGCCTCCCGGTATAAACCTCAGCGTAAACATATGTGCAGTAAAATTAATTTTTTGTCTCAGAAAATCTGTAATAACTAGAGTTCGACCAATATGCAATTTCTAGGGCCGAAAATGGATACCGATTTTAGGCAGTAAAAAAGTCCCCATACTGATGAATCAGTCAATATACAGGTTATTTGCAGTACCTCAAAGGACACTATTAAACATTTGGAACTACATACTTCAAAAACATAAACTGGGCTAGCTACATTTTAGATATCACTTGCAAACAAGAAAACAACCAACAACAAACAAAAGATGCTGACTACATACCGTTCTGATGTATCTGCTATTGGCCCATTTAGGTGCAAAACAGACTGATTATCAGAATCCAGTTCTGACTGAGGTTTAAAATTGTGAAGATGTGACTCCCATGTTTCCTCTAACAGCAGCCATCTTGATGTTAACTGCTGTTTCACTTGTGACTCGAGCTTCATAGATTCAGGTTTCCTCAATGAGGAAGAAAGAGCAGATGTCCTTCCAGCATATTTTCAACGTTTTTGACACTTTTTAATGTGGGGAAAACCCTATTAAATAAACCATTAGCCTTAGCTGAGTATTTTTTATATACTTCAGAACATGTCTGGGGGAAGAAGAGGAGGAAAGCTCTACGGAAAATCCAGCTCTCAGGGACAAAATTGGGGAACACTGCAAGAATCCTAACATAACAAGTTGAGAGCTCCGGTAGAAGTTAAGCTTACGCTAGCTGCAGCTTCAATCCGATGCCCTTTTGTAAACTTTGTAATCCAGCCTTGAACTGCAGTTTTGTTTTGTTTTTTTTCGATAAATCCATGATGATAAGGATAACAATGTTTTCTATTATTATTGTTTACATTTTCTGTGCTGAAAAGAGATAGCATGACTGTTATTTCTCCACTAGCAATCCCATGAGGACCATGCTGTGTCCAATGGCCAATGAAAACCACTTTTGTTTTGTTTGGATTAAGAGCCCCCTTGTTGAATGGTAATTGTAAACTGACTTGCATTTATATAGTCTTTTTGACTTAACAAAGTACTTTACAATGTTTGTCACGTTCACAAACATTCCTCCTGGAAGTGTAGTATCATCTAACAAAAATACACATAGTCGTGGTTGCACTTTAACAATGATAGCAATAGGTTTCAATTTAGTCCTCTAAATTATGACTTATTATTACTATTGCTTTGACTACATAGACTCATCCATCATTGTGGAAGAATCCTAAACTTGACAGGCACACGGCAGCAAAGCTGCTCTGGGAAAAGTGCAATGAATGGTCAGTTCCTGTGGTTGTAGATTGAATGTGATTGTGAAGAATATGCCAAACTGCCCTCTGAATTAAGAGTGACAAAAACATAGAAGGTAAAATTGTGACGTACGAAGCATATTTATTCATTCTCACCAGGTTGTCCCCAATAAAGAATTCGTACTATATAAAACTTACACATAAAGTCTTTTTCAGGATATAAGTAGAATTATACTACTATGAATTTAGAATGGATAATAAATGACACAGCTCAAAGTCAAGTCACATCACTTTTGGAATGTTTCAATCCTAATATCATATATCTAGGATATTTCATGACACTGTGTGGAGATTTCAAGGCTTCTCCCTCCATAATGTGGGAGCGCTACCACCAGAGGGCGACACTGTGGTGTTCGAGGCCTGAGGAACTCAGTGGGCAGCGAGGTCTGTGAGGTCTGTCTGGTGGGCAGAACAGAGAGAAGAAGACAGAGATGGGGGGTACAGGCAGAATGTGTGTGGGAGAGAATAAACACTAAACAGAAGGTGAGGCGAGACAACTGAGTGGGGGGCCATGAGACTGAGATGTACTCCGAAGGAGTGTGTGTGTGCATGAGGCTTTTGTACGAGATCTTGCATCTTGCAAGATCTTGCAAGCGCAGGTGTCACCAGGTGCATGCAAGCACTAATACAAAGCGGTGCACTGGCATCTGTGTTTCTGTGGACAGTGCAGCCCCCTCATTACCCAACAATTTCCTCCAGTCCAGCACTAATGAGCAGCCTCACGGTCACAGTGATAATCAAGGTCAGGCCTGGGCCAACACACGGAAACACACACACACTCTGCAGCGCACAGCTGGATTTTGAATGTATGATCAGTAGCCTGACCTTATGAGGATTTACACCAAACAGAGAGACAAAAGCAAGCGGTAAATGGGTGGGGTTTTGCAGGACTCCACATAATCCAGTTTGTTAGGAAAGACTGTGTGATGTTGCATCCCTGTGGTATCATCCTCCTCCCCCGCTCTCTGTGACAGCGAGGCAGAGGATGCATGTACGGAGACAGGTAGAGTCAAGTAGAAAAAGAGGAACAGACAGAACAGAAGCATAAGGATGAGAGAGGAGGAAAGGAGGAGGGGGGTGGGGAGGCAGGGTGTGATATACGGGGGAACACAGGTGGGAGGAGGGAGAAAGGAGGTGAAAAAGTGAGGGAAGAGTAATTAAATGAAAAAAGCAAGACTTAGCTCTTTAGTCTCATCCCTCAAGACAGGCCTGACATTGTTACAGCTAGCTAACGTCATAGCAACGGGCAGAAAGGAAGTCTTAATGGGTGCGGTGCGGAGAGGAGGAAAGAACAGGTACAGGGGAGACGAGAGGAGGAAAAAGCTCTGTGAGGACTGCGTGGAAGGGAGGATGGATAGAAGAAGGGTGAAGATGAGGGAGAGAGGTGAACACTGCAAAGTCAAGGACAGAGACTCCAGGCTAGGAGTGATGTGAAGGATATAAACGTGGAGGAAAGGGAATGAAGCAGGAGGGGGGTAGGCAGAGTGAGAGGACTGGCGATGAGCCAGAGGAATAAAGGCCACGCTGTCCCCTTCTCCCTCTCCGTTCCATGCCCTGTGACTTTTTTCTCCTCTCACACAGCTGCCCCTATATTTGCCGTTGTTTTTATATCTAATCATTCCCTCTGAATAATTAACCCTTCACTAAGCCACACCCCTTTGTCGTTAGCCTCTGATATTCCATCAACCCGTTAACATGGAGCTCACTCCGTCCGAGGAATTTTGGGCAAATGAAAAACTGCTTTCAGCCAGAAATACACAGAATGGTCTAAATTTACTGCATAATTGAAGGTTATGTCCGTTTGAAAACACCCTGATGGAAGCTAAATCCTACAGATCAGAGTGTAAAAGTTTACCACATCACATGGCGGACCGACACAGAGGACAATGACATTTAAAACGCAATTGCTGCTTCTCTTATTTAGTGTGTTGTGTTTAAGGGAGTTTTATTTTATTTCTGCCAGGTCTGCATGACCGGTCAATTTCCAAAACTAAAAAAATTACTGTACTATTTTTTCCTATTGCAGTCTGGCTTATTTACAGAGTGAAGAGACTATTGAGTATTCTGAAACACTGGATGGAGGACTACACTTGACCCTTTGAGTGAAAATCTGTAGCAGTCATTATGAACCAACCCCACGCTCAATGTATATAATCATTTAACAATTGTGAATTTAAAATCCCCATCAGACATTTTTATTGCATATTGTACGCTGATAACTTTTCTACATGGAACAACAAAGTGTCTGACATTTTTTTCAGCAACAACTGTAAACATCACATTGAAATTCTTCCACCTCATTAAAAATTCCAGGATCTATTACTATCCAAATTTTCCTGGGATTTACTGCCTCACTTTAAAGTTCATCCTCATAGTATTTGCTCTGGATGCTTCAAATTTCCGCATCACACCAGTGGATGATGAATACTGATGCATGATCGGCTTCCAGAACATTGGTGAAATCATTGTCTTCAAACCAGATTGTCATTGAGCACAGAGAAAATGTACACTTACAGCGATGAATAAGGAAGGGCTCTGTCAGACGAGCATCATTCTAAAGGACTCTAAAGACTCAAACATTTTAAAGTATGAAAGGACAAAGTACTGCCTTGAAGGACACTGTTTTTTTAGATTTTTAAACATGCAAATGCCCAATAGTAAATAAAATTAACACTGGAATAATTGCATTTCCTGGCTTAAATGTGTGTGGCTGCTGGATGCTGAAAGGAAACCAATGAAATGCAGAAATGTGAAAAGGTAAAAGCTAAAATGTAAGCAGAACTGTAAAACTGGCAGCAACAAAGGCTGAGCTGCTGTACTTGAAAAATATTAAAAGCTAACTAAAATGTCCAAAAACAGAAAGAGGACAGAGGCAGAAAAAGAGAACGTGGGACAAAAGAAAAGCAATGAGTAGGCTGAAAGAAGGACAAAGTGGAAGAGAGAAGGAAAAAGGTGAAAAAGGTGAAAGTTTGGAATTTCCCCATAAGAAATGAAGCAGAATATTCCAAAAAGTATAAAAGGTAAAATAGAAAATTACAAGCAAGCATGTCCTAAATGAGCTGAACATTTTGATATATGAATAGTAACATTAGGCAAAAATATGTGGATTGAGAAACCTGCCGAAAAATGGGTACAAAAAATGTTAATAAAAAGCAGGATATCAATATTACAAACAGACGTGAAGTTACATATTGATGCCGCAGAGGCGCCGTGAATGACTTGAACCAAATTTATCATGTAATGATGAAGTATCAGTAGACAATAATAGAGTTGTCTTAATTAGCTGGAGCAAATTAATGAACCTGCATTACATTGGAGGGAAATAATCTACTGTTATGCATATAAAACATCCAAAAACTCAAGGTTAATTTGTTGATCTTGCAACTGTCCACAAGCTTCTTGATCAAGGTCATACATGGGGGTGATGGAGGGAGGGGATTTCAGCCCGCATGTTATCCTGTGACATTAAAGTTGTTCATGTCCCCAGCAGGTGGTGGGAAACAATGAGAAAGTTTAAGAAAAGCCAGCAAATTAACTTTTTAATGTTCTATTGCATTTCCAATTCTAAGGAAACTTCTACATTCTCAAGCTTACACAGTATTTCACTTTGTTTCCCAATGTTTTTGATGGAAAGATGTAGTTGCATAAACATCACAGTAGTTTCCTCATTAGCACAGTCCGACAGCAATCAAGAGATTTCAACAACCCGTACACGGTTTAGCAGCAGCATGTTAGGAGACACACTGCTGGGTATGTCCTCTTCTCGACCAGCAAGAGTCTGACGGACATTCACTCACAGCAAACACATAAAGAGGAACAAGGCAGCAGTGACAGGCTCATCCAGTAGCTCTCTTTCCACCGCCACCTCTCCATTTTTTTATTGCAGTGTGAATTGCTGGCAGGTTAAGCGCGGAACTGGGACTCCGAAAGAAGCCTTTTTTTAATCCATCCACTCACTGTTTTCCACGGAAATCCAAGTTACACACAAAAGCACACGCACACACACATGACACTACCAGAGACACCCCCATCAGCAATGAATTATACCAACTCGGAACAAAGTATGACGCAAAGAGTGTGTGTGTGTGTGTGTGTGTGTGTGTGTTTAGTTATTGTAATATATGTGCCCATGTGACATCTTCTATTTAAAGACTTTGAAATAAGTCTTGCTCTAAATACATTCACTATTCATTGCAAAATATTTATCCACAATGTCCAATTTCTCTCAAAATTTAGCAGCTACTTAAGTGATTTGCTAAAACAAGTAAGGCAGCGCTCAGTATACTCAGTGTCGACTGAGTATAACCCTGAGACTAACCCTAACCCTAACCCTTACCATGCTAGTAATTGATATTTACCAGGATCCAGGATCAGGATCTAGATCAATTCCAGATCAATTCCAGATCTCCACCTAAACTGGTACATTTACTTCCTAGGCTGAATCCTACTAACACAGAAAGTTTCATAAAAATGTGTCCATTAGCTTTTCTCTGTTGTTTCCGTGTCCATGTAGAAATGTATCTATTGTGTCTGGATCTCTTCCAGTATTTGTTTCTTGATGAAAAATGAACATATACACAACATTTTACATGAAAATCCATCCAGTGCATTTGAGTGACTTCAATGTTTGAAAATTTTCTCAGACACAGAATCTGGATCCGGATCTGGATCAACACCAAATGTTAACATCAAATTTCATTCAAATCTGATCGCAACTTTTGAGTTATGCTGGTTTTTCATAGGCTGGAAATATTTCTGATTTAAAACCTAAACTTAAAGCATGTTAACCTCTGTAGTTATGATCCACTGCTGCCTATTTGTGGTCCAGTTTGGTTCACATTGGTTAATAACAGATCTTTCCTCACAAGCTCCCCAAAACAAGATTGCACCCGTATGAGCAGTATCACGGGGAAACATCGTTTTTCAAGACACTATACTTGTTTAGTGAGCACAGTTGAGCGACCTAGACCGACCTAAATTAATCAAGCAAAACAGATGGTTTGAACCCAACCTAACAAGTTAGGTGTGAACGCACATCAGGCGTCGCCTTCCTTGCTCTCACAGTGTATTGCTCGGTAATAATACACTGTTAGCACCTTATTTACAGCAAGTCCTCTAACATGCATGGGATACTGAAGGAGGAAAGTAAAGTTGTGAGAAACAAAAGGGAGAGGACTGAGCTGCGAGGCAGAAGCAGCAGGTTAGCACTAATGGTCAATGACATGTTAGCGCTGTGGCTAGGCGTAGCGCAGGCGGTCTAACTGCTGAAATATTTACACAGCGTACAGAACGGGAGACTCGTTCACTTCAAATCAGCCTGAGCGGAGAGGCAGAGGGAGAGAGCTCGGCCACTTTTCTACCTCGTCGCTCAACTGAGGTAACAGCTTGTGCAGTCAAATGGACAGCACCACATGAATAATGGGCATGTGTGACTTTTTGTTTTACTAATTCATTTTTGGCCTGATGGACCTTTTGCCTCAGTTTGTTTACAGGATTAAAGATGAGGGAGCACAGTCAAACCCACTTGTCCCTGTTTTGTCATTTTTTTCCCTTCTATACTCCGTCCTTCCATATCTATCTATAAGAAAGTTATACAGTATGTGAGAAGGCTGTCATGACTGACAGGCTACAATCAACTTAAATTTTAACACTTTCAGGCAAGCCCTCCTTTGCCATATTATAGCCAGAAGTTATGATAAATGTCTCAATAGCTGCAGATGTGCTCATAATGGTGTTGTTGCAGCAGCCTATCATCATCTGTGGCCACGTGCACAGGAAGCATAAAGATGGTAAGGGAGGGAATGACATTCAGTTTGTGCTCATTAGACATTTCCGAAATGTTAATTGTGCTAAATCTCCAGTCACAAATCAGTAATCTCGAGTCGAGTCCTTTATGGATGAGTCTCCGGTCACGTGTACGTCACTGTATGTGACTTCAGTCAAGTCCAAGTTGCAAAAATTTTAAACTTTTGAGGTTGTTTTTGTACACATTTGAACAGACAAAATCAGTTTCCAAAACATGCCAATTAATAAAAGCTTTCATTGCTTAATATATTGATTCATTTGTTTATTTGGTTATTTGGTTATTTGGTTTATTTGGTTAATGCTATGATTAGACACATGGCTGTGACCTAAACCTCCAGTAAGTAAAAAGTTCAGTACTCAAATGCCGAAAATAGGTTACGCAGTATCCCGCCTCCACTATTGTCTGGTTTTAATGCTTTAAAGTTGACAAATCTTAGACTTAAAAATGGTTTGGATTTCACACAGTGTTTTGTATTTTATAGATATAGATATTATAAATATGCTTTGTAGATCTCTGAGGATCCTAACTAACCTCACTGTAAACAAACAGCCTGTTGACTGTGTCAGAAGACTTAATGGCCCCATTTTAGAATACTCCCCATGGTACTGGAGATCTGATTTTATTAGTTGATATGGTCTGAATTTACTCATTTCTTGATTTTAGTTTATGTGACTCATTCTCGAAGATGTATGTTTCTTATTTATTATCTAATGTTATCTATCAGGCCTGATGCAAGAAATTGCAAATATGAAGTGCTCCGTATCAACTCTCCTTCATGATGACAAAAATCCCCTTTTTATTCATATTTTGGACACTTCATCTATAACTAAGCGTGTATCTCTAAAAAGGTTTGTACAATGTACAATGTAAAAGCCTCCGCCTGTTTATTTTCTCCTGCCAACAAAGACAAGAGGAATGAAGACCCTTAAAGCCGTGCCAAAGACACTTAGAAGA
>KV751330.1:1383315-1406013 GCA_001698575.1 Mola mola | reverse complement strand
AAAAGTACGTAGCACAACCACAGTTCTGATAATCATTTTTTAGAACTCGTAATAACATAAATCAACTAGCTCCTTTACAAACGAGAATAGCTGTAATCTTCCCCCTTTTTTTGTTTTAGTTTGTTGGCCAAGGAAAATAAGCTGTTACAACAACATGTCAACTTGGTTTTTTGGGGGATATTTCAGACATTTCCTGTGTAATGATGGAAAAACTCCTAAAATTATGACTTAAATTATAATGAAACTAATTAGTTGCATCTGTGGATCAGTGAATCTACAGAAGCTGTGCTGCTGGGTTTGGCATTTGGTTCCTCATTTAAATCCTTCTGTCCTTTGTAGATATGACCAAACCCTTGCTTGAACATCCATCGTAGGCTGTTGCGTCTTGATGCACACTTAGGGAAACACACACACGTAGAACGTACACACAGTCGGACGGAGAAGAGATCAGAGGTCAGATGTACACAGGCGGCCCAGAGCAGACAGTGCCGCTTACATCTCTACTGGTTTCTGGGCCTGAAGAGAAGACATGTCAGGTAATTAAAAAGAAAATTGAGGGAAAGAACAAGACAGAGGGAGGGTGGGAGCTACAGAGGGATGATGGACAACCTCGTACAGGCACACTTGAAAACATTACTTGTCAGCAGTGGTGCCTCCAGGACCCGCCATGTTTACACCCACAAAAAAGCACATCCACCCAGGAAGACCCAAAAAGTTCTCCCGGAGGGACTGCCGCCTTGTTATTTGCCACCACTGAATTTTCCATTTTGCTTTTGATTCATTAGATTTCCGTGCATGTGTGGTGCAGTGCTGCTGTGTAAGTGAACGTGTGCGCGCCTGTCCGGTGGTTAAATATTAAGCTGGAAGTGTCAGGCTTGTTTAGTGGGAGTTTAAGGGGCCACACCAGCCTCAGGCTTGCAGCTAGCAAGTAAAGAAAACTGGGAAAAGGTGAAGAAGTTCAATCATCTGTAGTTCGAGGTAAAAGAAAGGCGGAGTTCTATCCCTTGTCCCGTGTGTTTCAGTCATCGTCTGTCCAGAGTGAGAGAGCAAGGCGGGGAGAGACGCTGAGCTGCCATTATGAAAATACCGTATGTTTTCATTCTCTGTTTGTTTTCGGTTGTCATGGCAGCTGTAAGTGAAGTTAGCCTGTGTCAGGTACCTGTTGGATTGACCCCCGTCTTTGAAGCTGACAACTGCTGAGGAGTTTGGGTGGTTCACTTTCACACACCCACACAGGCTCAAAATGATGTACAGAGGACACACACATATACACACACATATACACACACACACACGCACACACACTTGTAGTAAAGCAGAGCCCAAGTCCATAACCACTTCACACAAGACCCAAAGGAAGGAAAAATCACTAAATGTAAGATTAAGGATGCTGGATCAAATTGCCGATTTTATCAGGCCCCTGAAACTGCGCCCAGAAAGGTAAATGACAAACAACAATTCATTACTGAAACTGAATGTTTATACATGAAGGTGTGATTACATTACAATACATTGCATGTATAAACTGTGCAGTGTTCTCAGGAGACCGGGGAGCATCCAGTACTATATACAACCATCACAGACCACTGACTTGACTTGGACGTGCAAGTGTTGCTAGTGTTGTTAAATCATGCTTCAGCTCAAATCTTTTATTTAATAATTACAAAATGAAACTCATACTGAAGGTCTGAACAAGAGTCACCGAGGGGTCTGCGGCTGACACTGATCTTAATGCCTCCGATAATCAGATAAAAGAGAGAAAATGAGGGTGACAGGTGACAGAGTGAGACTGTGTGTCTGCGTATTTTTGAACTCTCTGTGCAAAATGCTAGTCTGTGCTAGTGTGTGAATATGAACCAACCAAACTCCTCCTTGCTTGTCAAAGATGGGGATCAATCAGACACCCATCTGACAGTTATCTCACAAGTATCTTGATTATCTTATTTATTGTTTCCATGTCTTATTTTTCATTTGATCTTCCCTGATCACCTTCTCATGTTTAGCTTAGTCATTAAGCATTAACAGTACAGATGCCCCTCTTTATATTAAACTGGTACAGAGGTGTTGAAGGTGATGTATGCTGCCCTAGGAAGGCTAAATGCAGCAAAAATCAAAAGCAGCAACTTTGTTTTTTTTCTAATAAGTTACAAAGGTTTTGTCCAGATGTTGCCATTTCACTTGAATCCCAGTGCTTTTATAAATATTTAAATGCTGATAAAGGACCAAACTGCCTTGCATGAAGGCAATGGAGTGATGATGACAACAATGATGAAGGGAAGTGTGAAAGTACAGTGCACACCTGTGCTACCTGCCTAAAATTGGGAAAAAAAAAAAAAATACTCAAATGCCACTAGTCTGTGGTTGCTAAATTAAGTGTGCGTGTGTTCGAGATCATTATTTCTTGGACTAATGTCTACACACACAAAATTCATATATCATTTGTTTATCATTTGCACGCAGGTTTAAAAAGTGATTTGGATCCACATCTCGATCACAACCAAAAATACACAAATTTTGTAGTTATGGTCATAACAGACATACATATCATATTACTATTGATGGTGAAAACATTCATTATCTCTTCCTCTGTTGGCGTGTGTAATGAATATGATGAGGATGATGTTTAATTGACAGGGACATTATTGTCTACATGTGTCATGTCTTCTTAGACGTGATTAATTCATCCCTGATAACGGGCTACGTACAACGGTCCTTCAAAGTAGCTGTAATCAAGCCTCTTCTTAAAAAGCCAACACTTGATCCTGAGGTTCTGGCAAACTACAGACCAATATTTAATCTTCCCTTTATGTCTAAAATCCTAGAGAAAGTGGTAGCAAAGCACTTATGTGATTTTCTACAGACTAATAACTTATTTGAAGTTTTCCAGTCAGGTTTTCAAAAGCATCATAGCAGAGTCCGCACTTGTCAAAGTTACAAACGACTTTTTAATTGGATCAGAGGAGGGACTTCTATCTGTACTTGTTCTGTGGGATCTTAGTGTGGCATTTGACACCATCGACCATCAGATCCTAGTAGAGAGTTTAGACAAGTCAATTGGCATTAAGGGAGCGGCAATAAATTGATTTAAGTCTTATTTATCTGACAGAACTCAATTAGTACATGTTAACAATGACTCTTCTATGTACACCAAAGTTGGCTATGGAGTTCAGCAAGGATCAGTGTTAGAGCCGATTCTTTTCATTTTATATATGCTTCCTCTAGGTAACATTATCACCCAGCTATATTTATCCTTCAAACCTAACAAAACCAACAGACTAGCTAAATTTCAAGCCTGTCTTAAAGATATTAAAATGTGGATGACCTGCAATTTTTTGCTGCTAAATTCAGATAAAACCAAAATTATTGTCCTCGGTCCTACACACCTCAGAAATGAATTATTGAATAACAAAGTAACTCTGGACAACATCTCCTTAACCTCTAATAGCATTGTAAGAAACCTGAGAGTTGTCTTTGATCAAGATCTGTTCCTTTGACTCTCACATATAACAAATCTCTAGATCTGCATTTTTTTTTCATTTACGTAACATTGCAAAAATCAGATACTTTCTGTGTCAGAAAAACATGCAGAAAAATGAGTCCATGCCTTTGTCACTTCCTGGCTTGACTACTGTAACTCCTTAATATCAGGCTGCGCAACCAAGTCACTAAAGACCCTCCAGCTGATTCAAGACGCTGCTGCCCGGTAACTCACTGGAACACGAAAAAGAGATCATATTTCTCCTGTTCTAGCTTCTCTGCATTGGCTTCCAGTGAAATCCAAAATAGAATTTAAAGTTCTCCTCCTCACCTACAAAGTTCTAAATGGTCAGGCACCTTTGTATCTTAAAGAACTTATAGTGCCTTGTCAACCGCTTAGAACGCTGCACTTCCAAAATGCAGGCTTACTGGTAGTTTCTGGGATCTCTTAAAGTAATCTGGGAGGCAGAGCCTTCAGCTACAAGGCAGGTGCCTGGTTGCTGGTTCTCTGGAACCAGCTCCCAGTTCAAGTCTGTGGGGCAGACACCCTCTCTGTGTTAAAGAGTAGGCTTAAAACCTTCCTTTTTGATCAAGCTTATAGTTAGGGCTGGCACAGTCCGGCCAATAGTTATGCTGCTATAGGTCTAGACTGCTGGGGGATTTCCCATGATACACTGAGCCCTCTATTTCTCTACCTCACTCTTTCATACTTCTTCTACTATACTCTGTCATGTCCCAGTATTTGTGTTACCAACTTCACCCCGGGGAGTTTCTCGTCTGAGTCCCTCTGCCTTATTGTCTTTTAGCCACCTGGTGACGTGGGGGTGACGGTTCTGCTGGCGACCTGCTATCCGGTGGAAATGTGACCTTGTGTCTGGGATCATGATCAACTTCACCTATCTTACCCAAAGAAGACTGGACTCAGTTCTTATGTTTTGGTGTCTATAGACCGTAATACGTGTCATATTGTTGTGCTCTGTACTTGTGACATCTTTTGTATGTCTACCCGTCTCAGGGAGAAGGATCCCTCCTCTGTGGTTCTCCCCCGAGGTTTCTTCTTTTCCCTGTCTAGGGCTTTTGGAGTTTTTCCTCACCTGGTTCGAGGGTCTAAGGGTAGAGGGTGTTGTTATGTACAGATTGTAAAGCCCTCAGAGGCAAATTGTTATTTGTGATTTTGGGCTATACAAAATAAACTTGATTGATTGATTGATCGATGTGTAAAAATAAATAAAAAATAAAAACAATTAAACATATTTTGTAAACTGAAGCCAGATTTCAAATAGCATATTTTATAAGTAATATAAAAACATAATTTAGATGTTGTTTTAGATGTTTGGTAAGGGCAAAGGCATGCACTGCTCTACTGCACTTGATCAAGCTATACACACACACTCATACAAGATCACAAGCACACTGGAGGTCAAATTGTATTCACCCAGTGAATAGCAGCCATAACAGTCTTGCACAGCAGGCAGAACACGCGAGAGAAGGGCACAGCGTGCACAGCAACGATATCTGTCAGAGGGGCCGGCCTTTTGAAACACATCACAACATCTAGCAGCTAGAATCTTGTGAGATCGCTGTGTATGAGATGCTTCAAGATGTGTCAAGGAAGGCACAGTGGTAATTCTATTGATATTCCTGCAAGCTGTGGGTTTACAGAGGACTGCTTTCAGATGAAACCATCCTCTTTGAAAAGACACAACTGTTTAGACAGTGCGGACAAAAACACAGCAACAAAGCTGTTGTCAGTTTCACAGCAACGCCGCTGATTTTGAATGGGATACATCGCGTGGCAGATGAAAGTGCTGATGAAGCACAGCAACCTTTCAAAGCGCACGTAACAAAAGTTCCAGGACGGCATCATCACGTTTGGTATTTAATCACTCTGGGTTGCCATGGTAATAGTGGGGTTAGGAGGTCAGGCGTGTGGTATTGCATTTTAGTGATGCCAACCATCTATGTCCTGCACACACGCACACACATACATACACAAACTGGCTCAACATTGGCATCTATCAAACATCTGACATGACCTCACTTGTTAGTGTGAATAGGGCTAACTGCCACTCTCACTTAAATATCCTCCCACTCATTTAACCCTCGTGGGATCAGAAGCCAGAGATGGGGAGGACAGAACTGAATCAGGCCTTGGGAGTTGATCTGAATACAGGAGATGAGGGCAAATGGTTGACTCTTATATAGAACTGGAGCATAGCTGGATCGACAGAGCATCAGGGTTATATATTTATGTATATTATAATGCTCCGTATCCACGGGCTTCCCAAAAGCTGAGGACTCAAGTAAGTTTCTGTCACCATCTGGATTTTTGTTTCATATTGAAAAAAACTCACAAATTTAAAAACAGAGATTATAGCATCAAGCAACTTATGATTAACATGTTCAAATTTTTCCATATACTTCACGATGAGCTTGCAAGGTGTTGGGCTGAGGTAACAAAACAGGGACTCAGGGTAGAAGTCACATGTAATTACTGTAAATTTATCTGTATTTTACTAGCTAAGTTTTGAACTTTTCTAAACTACTTCGCTTTAGCTCGATCATCCAATCAATCATCCAAAGTGCCCCAGATCGGCCTTTGATCAGTAGTTACCCATAACTGTGTGCAAACTCTTCATAGTCCCGATCAGAGAGGCTTGCCAAGACAAACTAGATTTCTAGCAGGTTAAATATCTAGACTTTAAGGTGACAAATGCAGCCAAACAGAGGCAGGCTGAGAAAAAAAAAGCAGTATTTGAGGGTGAAACCCAGGACAGGAATACAGCATAAACAACCAAGGAACGTCTTGGAAAATCCACTGCCCCCACACACATATCCTGTCTGTCACAAAACATTCTTTTATTCCACTTTTCCTAGGGTTCAATTCATTTTCATTTATAAATGTGCCCTTGATGTGGAATAATTGCCTTTGCTCATCATTTCCTGTGTCACTTTGTGTTTTTTTTCCTGACTAAACGTAGTTTTGAGACCAGACGTGTGAGAGGTTTCTTCTGGTAAAAGAGTTGTAGTGTTTGACACCCTGTCACCAGCCAGGCGGAGAGATTGAACTGAAAATGACTATAAGTCTACCGATGACAAGAAAGAGAGTCACCTGCCATCTTCCTAGTTTGAAAGTCACTTGGTTTAAACTAGGCATTAGGTACAGGGTGCAACGACAATTGCCTGAAGCTGAGCATCAAAAAACTCAAAACTTGGGGTGGACAACAGACTATCTGTCTCGTGTATTACTGTCTGGAAATACTGATCATATTAGCAATTACTAC
The DNA here is from genome assembly GCA_001698575.1 of Mola mola. Lineage (NCBI taxonomy): Eukaryota > Metazoa > Chordata > Actinopteri > Tetraodontiformes > Molidae > Mola > Mola mola. The sequence continues at coordinate 1,399,252 of KV751330.1, read as the reverse complement.
GAAAGTTAGTTTTGTAAAAGTTACCCACTACAGCTTTAAAGTCTTTCTGAGATTTAGACGTAACATAAAACCCATGGCCACTGTTATCCGCACCGAGACATACAAAGGCGAGTTTTGACACAAAATTTGTCTTGTTATCTGACACTGTTGCATCCACTTAAAAGCTACACATGTGTAAAATAGACAGTGCATTTTATATGACATTTGTTACATAGCAATGCTGATAAAATATTTCAGACAGACAGAAAAGTGCCAATGACTTCAGGGCTGTTCTCTTTAGGATTCGGTTTCTGATTAAAATATGTAGATTTGAATGTATAGTAGCAAACAAAATGAGAAAACCATCAGCTTTTTCTGTGTTCGATAAACAGAGTCGAAGGTGGGCAGATGCAATCAAGCTGCTGATGCAGGTGCAGACAGAGGTGGGGATTTTTTTTAGATCTGAGCATAATAAATGAAGACAAATCGCATAGCCATGAGGTTATTATTTTCAAGGAGAAAGTTTAGATCAAGAGAGATAAGTTTTGGCTGTTCAATGATTACCAGGGAATTTCAAAATCAATTCAAGTGTAAAACAAATGTTAAACAGTTTAAAAAGTTTCCAAACACATCCCAGAAAAAGTATGTTCCAGCCCTAAGTTGTCTGCCAAAAAAAAACTGTTTCGTTTGGTAAGTCTGTCAATATATTCCATTCAAAAATGTTTGTCTGTATTGAAACTGAGTAAATATGAAGTATTAGCCATTTGCAATAGTAAAAAGCAGTTCAACATGGTTGGTAGAAGCTGTCCTAGATGACAAAAGCCTCATGTTGAGTCAAGTCAAGTCTTTTTAATTTTTGCACTGACAAAAAAAAATAATCAACCAGTGATTTGCTTTGCATGTTCCTGCGAGTTAACATGAAAGTTGAGAACTCCCTGTGCAATATTTTATGGCCTCCACCAACATGCTGAGTGTCATTTCCACCCCTCAGTCTTCTCGCAGTTGTTGTTCTACTTTGTCTCCCCCCCACTCAGCTGCCTGCCCTTTTTGCTGTGATCCAGTCTGGTTGTTAATTCATACTTAAATCTAATGGGTCTGGACAGTCACATAGCCCTTCCACTTGTGTTGATTTTACGCTCGGGAGATCCACCGCCACGTACCCCACTGTCTCTAATGCCCCGCAAGCCCGCACACATAGAAACATCCATGCATGCATACACATGAGCTCGCTGTCTTTCCCAACAACGTGCATTTTTCCTCTTTCATTTGTATGCACAGCAACTTCTCCATGTATTAACATGAAGAAGTCGGGTTTATGTGGGCAACATGGCAAACAGAATATAAAGTAATACTGGTTTAGGCTAGTTTAGGTGCCATTTCCAATAAGCCTTTCTGCTTTCACAGTCTCAAGGGGCCAACTAACCAGAAATTTGTACACAGGTCCACACTCACTCCTTCAATATGCTGCTTGAAAGAATATTTTCACACACTCATGCACAGCTCGCATACACATACACAGAGGTGCACATGCGCACACCACCGGCCTCGCTGTCAGGATGGTGATAAATCGCAGGGAAAATGAAAAGGGGGAATAGTAATCTGATACCCCAAGTGCTGAGCAACAAGTAATTAAATCCCTTCATTAGGTCAACTATTTGATAATGAGGTACCTGGAGGGAACCTAGTAATGACCTCTTTCTTCGTGTTAAAGGATTGGAGGGGAGGAGAGGACATCATTGGCAGAAAAAGATGATGCAAGTGACCAGGAAGCACAGCACCAAACGTGCAAAATGGCAAGTCATCTACATGTTGTCTCCAGTCACTGACAATGTTCACACCTACTCCCAATTTTTCCCTCTGTTTCTGGACAGCGTCTGTGGGTTGTAGTAGTAAGTCGAAAACGCTGGCCGCAGCATATTGCTAATGTGTTGATGAAGGCAGCCTAGGCCAAAAGGGAGTCTCTCTCTGGTGGAAGACAGACAGTGTGCGTGTTCGACAGATGAGTGAACAGCGCTGTCCTCCGCCTCAACCCTCTCTGGGAAGCTGCTAGCTTCAGCCTCTGAGTGCATCTCCTCCACTCTGCTGTGCTATTCCTTCTACATTACCCTGAGATAACAGGGAGGGATTATGCACACTGAGGGCAGGAGCGTGTAGGATTAGCCCAAAGTAGCAAAATAGGAATAAAATGTCCATTAATTTTGCTCTCATTTTCGTTCATATCTATATATTATGGTTTGTAACTGAACTTGCACAGTGAAAGGCAATATGAAATGAGCAGAAAAACACATGCTGCTAAAAACAAAAAAAAAACGTACTACCCGATTTAATTTACGATGCCCAAAGGAGTTCAGCAATTCCAGCTGTATCTGCAGTTGTACCTCTTTTTTTCTTTTTTTGTGCACTGTGTAATTCCAATGCTAATTGCTCTATTGATTCGCCTATTATCCAATTCTAATACCAAACATATACAGAAGTAGTGGACATGCTCAGGTGCAGCAGTGGAGGTACTGTATGCAAAAACTGTTGATGAGGCACAATGATCAGACCATAAATCACAGAGAGTTCCTGTTCTCTGGCCTCACAGGGACACCATGAACACACCACAGTCTAAGCAGTAGCTAACGTAAACACTTCTCTTATGAGCTGCTGGCTTTTACAATTAATTAATAGATGTTTATGTAAGAGTGTACCTGAACTTAGATGCTCTGTTTCATATTTCACAGCTTTCCCCCGATCTCTCCCCTTCCCCTCTCGTGTGTGTGTGTAAGGGTGTATGTGTGTGTGTGCAAGCCTGCTCGAAAGCCAATGTTGTCATCAAAGGATATGTCAAAATGAAGATTCTGGCAGAGGCTGGATCTCACACACACGTAAATATGCATACACACATGCACATGCTGCTCCAGCTATGCTTTCATATCACGCCCTGGCAACGCCCACTGACTGCAGCATATCTCCACCGGTATCACCAAGGTTACCAGCCGTAGCCAGGGATACCGTTGGAGCCGCCTGTGAAAATGTAGACAATGGGTGTGGCCAAAATCTAGTTGGTCGATTGCATCGTACTTGTGTGAAAAATTCCACACAAGGACACAACTTTATGATAAAACATATTTCATTATACATTACTAACAGTGTAGCTGCTTGTTAAGATTCCAGTCAACAAATGTTTTAATTTCTAATTGTTGAGTAATAAAGAAAGCTAAAATTTTAAAATATAAAATTTTACACAACTTCTGTATGTATCACATGTGCAAATTGGTTTCAATCCTTCCAGATCCTGCTGTGAAGCGTCAGTTAACACTAATCATGCTTCACCCCACAGCTAATCCAGCCAGGCTATTAAAACCCAAGTCCTTGCATCTTTGCACAGTTCTTGTTCTAATACAACATCTGCCTGGCTGATCAAACAGGCATTCAGCTACACCGGGTATACTAAGGTTCGTCATGCATCAATCAGTGAGTTGGTTAACTGATGAGAGAGGCTTGAATTCATTGGTGTAAGGACTCAAGATTAGAAATTGGTGTTTCCATGACAAAGGAGGGCCTCCGCCAGCACCCATGTTTCCACAGCACTAACAGACAAATTGACAAAGAATATTCCAAGACATGCTCCAACTTCATTTGTTCTGTCTGGAGAGGTGTGTCTGTCTGTGTGTGTGTGTGTGTGTGTGTGTGTGTGTGTGTGTGTGTGTGTGTGTGTGTGGGGTGGGGAGAAGGGGAGAGATTGCTTTCCACTTTGGGTAATAAAAAATAAAGAAAAATACCTGCCTCACGGAAGCATTTTGAACACAACTCGGAGGTGATGTGTCAACCTCTCCCACCATTTGCCATCCCGTACCTCCCTCACAAGGGATTGACGGTGAAATCCACCCTGAAGCTATTTCAGCCTGTTTATAAACATCAAGTAATTATATTTTTTTACTTATTTTTGGATTTTCTTCAGTGCTTTCAGTGCTATAACATGATATGATGCATTCCCTGTTCTCCTTTCAGATGCAATCTGTGACATCTTTTTTCTGCATTCTATTTGTCTTAAGTGTTTAATGATACAACGAAAGACAGCTATGGAGACAGCTAGGTTGGGCTAATGTTTTTTAAACTATCTAGATGCAAAGTTAATGGTCTAATACAAAAAGACCGTTTTTAAGCTGAAGCGTTTTTGAAGCTTCTGCTGTCAGCATACCCTGATATAACACTTCAGCAACAACTGGTCTTCTAATTGTGGCGCTGAAGACTTTTGGCAAGACAACAGGTTGAAAAAGAGTTTCACATAGAGTGTATTAATATGCTTACGAGCCCAGTGTTCTCATGTCAGCAGAAACAATCCTATGAGCTATAATGCCATGATTTCAATTTTACCATATTACAATATGATAAAATTGCTTCCATAAAGTTAAAATGTTTGTCCACTCTAATATCGTATATGCAGTGAAGAAAGAAATTGAATTTAAATCATAAGTATAGTTCCTGGCAAAATGGAAGTTATCACTAAATTTACAAGTGTGTAGATTTATTCAGAAGAAATGTATGATTATCTCGCAGATTAAAACACATGGAATAGTTTCAACTAAATGTTCACCAATTCATTTGTCTTTTGTAAACTTCAGAAAATAGTTCCCCTTCGGAAACTGCCTGCTAGTGCCTGATTTGCAGGAAGTATCGCCTTGTTGAGCTAAATGGATCCACCAGCTGAACTCCATACTGGAGTAATTTTCAAAATAAGATGTATTTTGCAAAATTCTAGTGCAAAAAAGACCTGAAAATGTGGCCCAGGATGAAAAATATCAGAGATCTCCTTTAGGTCAACGCAAACATTTTAGCTTTATTTGAAGATAGTCCCTCACGGTGTTCCAAACATGCAAACAGATGTGGAGAGGAACATACAAACAGAGACATGTAATGCCTGTCACTATGGCTATCACCAAAATAAAATAATCAAGCATTCCCTGTATTTCAAGTATCCCACTCTAATATTGTATATGACTCATTAAACAGGGCATAAAATTACACCCTGCAACAAAATAGTATGTCCAAGCACACATAGGATGAGGAACAAGGGTTAAGGATGTAGCCTGAGATTGGGTGAGTGTGTGAATACATACATAAGTCTATGGTGTACAGCATACATTTGTAGGTGCAGATTAACACATCCAGTGTCCCTATTCCAACATCCAATCCACAGACTTTTGATAACACAATTTATCAGGTTGAAAACAAGGCAGAGATCTCTGTGGACGATGATGTTTGCAGATGACACTGTGATCTGTAGTGGGAGCAGGGAGCAGGTGGAAGAAAACCGGATGAGGTGGAGGTATGTGCTGGAAAGACGAGAAATGAAAGTCAGTTGTAACAAGACAGAATACATGTGTGTGAATGAAAAGTAGAGCTGTGAGGTTACAGGATGAAGAGGTGGAAAAGCTCCCTGAGTTTAAGAACTTGGGGTCAACTGTTCAGAGCAACGGGGAGTATTGTAAACAGATGAAGAAGCGAGTGTAGGCAGGGTGGAGTGGGTGGAGAAATGTGTCAGGAGGGATCGGTGACAAAAGAGTAGCAGCAATAGTGAAAGGAAAGGTTTACAAGAAGGTAGTGAGACCAGCAATGTTGTTTGGTTTGGAGCCGGTGGCACTGACCAAAAGACAGGAGGTGGCAGAGTTAAAGATGTTGAGATTCTCTTTGGGAGTGACGAGGATGGACAGGATTAGGAACGAGCATATCAGAGGGACAGCACAGGTCAGATGTTTTGGAGACAAAGTTAGAGAGGCCAGATTGAGATGGGTTGGACATGTGCAGAGGAGGGACAGTGAATATAGTGGTAGAAGGATGCTCAAGATGGAGCTACCAGGCAGGAAGCAAAGAGGAAGACCAAAGAGGAGATGCATGGATGTGGTGAGAGAGAACATGCAGGTAGTTGGAGTGACAGAAGAAGACACAGAGGGCAGAGACAGATGGAGGAGGTCGCTGTGGTGACTCCTAGAAATACCTTGATAAAGCTGAAAGAGGAGGAAGACAACAGAATTCTCCAATCGCAGATGTGCAAATGAGTTCTCCCGTCTCACAATATTCACTCATGCAGCCATTACTGGTAAAAACACATTCATACAGCCTGCTCAGAGAAAAAGACAAGACTACCACTTTGGAATCCCACTGCTTTCAAACAAATAAATATGTGCTTGTGCACCCATAAACACTCTCAGAACACTTACAGTACACTCACTGACACACGTTCAACATTCTTTTCCTGAGTATGAGAGAAACTGTAATTCACACACTGTCTGAGCTAAACCAGAGATTTTATCTAGAGAGGAAACACCAGTCTCTGCTATTGCCCCAATTACTGGAGCCTGCGAGTGAAGTCAACAGCAACATTTTTATACAATACCATTTTCTGAGAGGAAATCCGCCCCCCTTACGCATCATGGTTTGCACAGTTGGCAAGCGCATCAGCAAAAGCTACTTAAACTCATTGTTTTCCCAAAGAGAGCACAAATGTCTTGAGCAATTTGAGGAAACGGATTCTATACAAATTTGTAGAGAGGCATGCTCTACATTATTCTTTTTCATGCAATGTACTCGCTGAGATCAAACAGATACCTTAATACTGAGAACACACACTCGGTAGTTCATGGGGTAAAAGAAAAGGATCAATCTGTGTGCAATTTTCTCCATGTGTGTCGTGGAGGCCAATGCTGCTACTTGCAAGCTCACTCCTATTGCCATTATAGATCACCGTGCAGTTCCAGCAAGTGGCTGTGTCAAAAAGCCTGCCTTCCTCCCTTCCATATCTCATAGTTACCTCCTCTAACCAAATTACACCCCCTCCCCAACACACAGATACTCCCTAAACCCCCTTGCCTTGCCCACCACCTCTCCTATCCTATAGACACTGAGAAATGAGCCTCAGAAAGACAGCAGCGGGGTCCAGCAGTACTTGAGGAGACAGGGGGAGTAAACAAACGCAGTACACAAACAGAGATCCTGCTGCCATATTTCTGCTGAAAATCGACTTTTAGCCAGTGAAAATGAAAATCCCTGACATTTTTATTTAATTTATTTATGTTGTATTATGTTTATTAATCGTAGCGTTATTTATCTCAATCAATTTTTATTGTGGGTTCATGAAAGGTTTTACATTCAGTGAAAATAGGGCTGAGCAGAATATGCAGCATAGAGTTATATCATGATATGACTTTGGTGTTGTCTGTTTCTGGTTTTAAAGGCTGCATCACAGTAAAATTATATACTTTTTCGGAACTTATCAGTGTGTCCAACCTGTTCTAGTATTTGCCTATTCTAATATTTCAGTCGTTAAATCCACACTCCTGATGATTTTTTTTTACCAAAAATCTCACTGTGTTGATATTTTATACCAATAATCATCCCCAATATTCCTGTAGTGTTGATATCAGAATTAGATTTATAGTCAGGTGTGTTTACAAATATTAAGAATTTGACTGGTGTTAAGGTGCAGATATATGAACATAGAACCAATAAAGAATAAACACACTGCTACAAGGACCATAAATACAAAATCACAAAACTACTATTTACAGTTAAGCTTAGACTATTTAAAATTAAGATATAGATAGGGAATTGTCTGTACGGTGCAGAGATGTGCAATGTTAAATGTCAAAGTATATGGTCAAAAATATTGTGATATTGGAGTTTGTTGCCTGGTTCCAACATCTTATAAGATCTTTTGAGGAGAAATATAGTGATATACTGTGTTTAATAGCATAGTCTACAAAAATTGTGACATTATTAAGTACTTTGGTTTGAAATGAAATATGAACAGCAAGCAATGAAAATCTCTTTTCTCTCTTCGTTAACAACCAACTATCACGGGAGATATAATAGAGAACAGTAACTTTTGGAGCACTTAATGGGACAGTAAACTAATAGTAGTTTTCCTTGTCACACCTCCAGTAAAATGTAGCTACCTGTAGTATCAACGTGGGTGTAATTACTAATTATTAGCCTCAGTTAGCTCTTTATGATACTTCAATGAATCTTGGTTTAAAATAGTCTGATCTTGCGTCACTATCACTGAGGCCCATTACGTGCCTGGATGATAAATGTTTGATAAAGATGTAATTTTATACACATATTCTGCACCGAACACACATTTAATTTGTATGGATGCAATGCAGTAAACATCACACACCTCATGTTGAAGTTTTAATAAGCATAAGATAACTGAAAACATCAGGTTTTGGCCTCAATACAAAAATGATTAATGCTCCATCCAGGTGTGGTTTTTGCCTTTTGTACAAAAGAACTGACAACTGTTTTTGTGATCACGGCCATGCAGAGCTGAGGGTTGCGTGATAAACTGGCCTCACTGGTCACATTAGCAGGTAAAGCCGTGAGTGTGAGGCAACAACAGCTTGTGGCTCAGCAGGGGCTATGACCTCTATGCACTGTAGGGGGAGGGAGGGGGACAGCAACGTGGGGAGGACGAAAGAGAGATAAAGATGGATGGACTGTGGAGGAAGTAGAAGAAAAGCACACTACAGACCAAGATTCAACATCAGTTGATCAGAATCTGAGCCCTCTGCTTCGGTCAGGCTCTACAACGCCTGTCTTATGGAGACACTTCCAACATGTAGTTAGTTGTTTGTACAGTATAACACTTCTAATGGTGATAATTAAACACAGGCACCAAGAGTGTCATATTTAGAAAAAAAGAATAACTAAAAGCCAGTGAGAGGTGGAAAGACTCAAAACCAAGAAAATGAAAAAAGAAAAATCCTTTGTTCGTCCTCCTGCTTTCTGTTTCCTTGGAAAAATCCTAAGCTCCTTTGCAAAAGAAATCCCCTTAACTCATAAAGAACTACAATTATTTGGTCACCTTCATCCGAAGGAATTATTGGACCACTTTGCCTTCCAACTAAACCGATCTGGCAGAATATGACAAACCTACAGTAACACTACTACGACGAGAGCAGTGTGAGTAATACAGAATCCCACGAAACATTTGGAGGCAACGACAATTTTAGAGCTGGCTGTGTTCTGTCGCACTACAATACCACAAAACACTTTTCAAACCCAAAAATAGAGAACTGTGATTTGGCAGCTAACTGAAATGAGTGCAAGTCTAAAATATTTGTATTTCTTGTCTCATTTGATTTTTTATTAATAATCTGGAACACAATTAATTTACTTCTTTGCTGGGCTTTACTCAAAAATGGATACAGTGTTTTAGTCAAACAAGACATCTATCTTAGGACTCGTACTGAACCTGGGCAGTATGGCTTTAAAATAATATCACAATTATTTTAATGATGTATCACAATAATCCATATAGTAGAGCCCAACTGATAAATCTTTTGGCATTTGCATATATCTTATTAATATGCAGTTAAAATATGCTTGGGTTGATTTTTAATTATTAAAATCCCACTGAAGGTTACTGTTTCAGTGCACTTCATTTAAGACAATAAAAGTTTATTGTTAATCTGTAAATTACTCAGACTCTGTTGCATTTATTGTTTTAAATGTTCAATAGGCTCATTTGAGGGATCACGGATCTGGGGTGTTGCATTCATTGGCACATACTAAAGCTGTGAGAAGAATGGGGGGAAACAAAAAAAAAAAAAAAAAAAAAAAAAAAAGAGTTTCATCAGCCAGTAAATCGATATTGGAACTTTTTTACTCCCTAATATCAATATCAGTATTGGCCCCCCAAAATGCATATCAGACGGGCTCTATGCTGTAATGTGAATGCTGCGACAATATTCCATGGATGACTATTGGTACTTTTACAAAATATCAACACAATGATAAATAAGCATCACAGATGTGGATTTAATGACTGAAGCAGGTGAACGCAAATATCAGAACAGGTAGAACACTTTCTCAGAAAATTACATTATTTTATTGTCATGCACCCTTTAAAACCAGCAAAGGTGATATCCAAAATCACAGACAAAGTACTATATTTTGTAGTTTGTATATTCTCATGTCTCTATAGTGGTACATATGGTAGATATTGCCCAGCCCTAACTTATACTATGAACAATATCCTTTAAAAATGAAGCCATACCCCATATTTAATCATTAAAACTGGGCCATAAATACAGTAATTGCTGACACCTGCCTCATCTTGCATCACAATGTAAGTCTATGATGATAACAACACATCACCACATTGGGAAAGCCCTCCTTCCTTCAGTCTAAACACAACAAAACCTTATAAAAACTATCAACAATACTGAGAAGTAATTTTAAACATGTTAAAAAGGAAAAAAGGGACCTTGGCTCAACAATGTTTTAGACTGCAGGGCCTTTGTGACTGACCCAAAACTGAGAAATTCCTTGCGATAGCGCCTCTGTCTGCACAGAGTAGCTGTGGAAGCAGGCCAACACAACAACAGAGGGCTAACCCAGAGGTCACTCCAGGCTCAAAAGAAAAGTGTGAGTTGCAAACAAACACAGCCAAAACAATAGAACATCCCAAACATCCCAAACACCTCAGCGTTCTGCAACTCTAACCCAGTAATTGAAGGGTAAAGAGTGTTGAAAGCAAGGAGGAGGATTGATTAACAGTGGTTGTTCTTTACTTTTGGACTCATCCACAGATACACAGATGATAAAGAGAAATAATTGTTTTTTTTACCCCAAACAGTTAGGCGAGTGAAGATATGGGATGGGAAAAGAGGCAGAGGTGGCTGGCAGCTCCAAGCTGTCACACAACAGCAAAAAGGACAGAGAGGAGGGTTCCGTTGCATCGCATTACATTCAGCTAGGGTCACACCCAACCAGAAGAGAGGAGAGGAATAAAAATAAAAACATCCACTTTTATTTTACCCCTCCTTTAATCTCTCTTTTCCAGTGCATCTCATTTCAATTGGTGATCATTTCTCATTTACGCTGCCCTACATTCTGCGGTTTCTTCCACCAGTTTCCTCTCCCTGCATGAGTCACAATGAGGATGACCTGGGTGGTGGATCCCAGAGCCAGATTACAGTCCAGGTGGTGGTGGTGGAGTGTGTAAAGGTGGGTAGATGACACAGAGAGGGAGACAGGATTAGAAATGAACTGTAGAGACGGTGCACACCCTGACTCTGGCAGCGTGTCCCTTCTCCCCAGGATGTCAGTGGTTGTGAAAGAGAGAGGCAACGGGTAAGCTTGTGAGAAAAAAAAATCATTCCCCTTTGTGTTCCCAGTGACGCTGTCAGTCATCACATTGTTTGAGGAGCAGTGTGTGTGTGTGTGTGTGTGTGTGTGTGTGTGTGTGAACAATTCTAGCTATTGGCCGTAATTACCAATAACAGACTAAATCTGACAGCAGAGGTATGACATCATTTATCTGTTGCTCCTTCCTGTTTCATCCTGCTGGGCCATTGATTTTGCACTATTGCCATGAATATGATAAATGACTTTGCATATTAAAATTAATGCACCTGTGATAATATACAGTTATAGAACTAAAGTTATTGCCAATAACTATCATATTCCACACTATTGCCAAGTCCTGAAGAGAAGACAGTGTCCCCACAGCAACTGGGAAACTCCGATGCGCCAAATCAACCACTATAGATGACGACAAGGGCCAATACAAAGCTGGACTGCTTCACAGAACATGAAGGATGGACCGACAACGACTTAAAACCTTATTTTGTGTTGTTTTATGTTATGGCAGTATTTTAAGGACAGCCCCCCTCACAAAACAGGCACAACGGGGTTAAAAATGAGCTTCACACACAGCAGGCTTTTTGTTTCGGAATCACAAGTTGGATTGTTAAATGGGAAACATGGGCACTGACTTGGAAGGGGCATTTTTGTCAGTGCAACTGAACAGTCACAAGCTTTAAGGTTTTTTTGGGTGCACATGGTGTTGGTGGTGTGGAAACGCTTTGAATACACGGCACCCCAACAGGCCGTACAGTCTGTACAGTATGGCTGGTCTAAACAGAGGGAGCAAGTTCAACAAAGCCAGACTTTGTTTGTGGGACAAACCCTGACACTGGAGTTAGAGATTATCACGAACATGGTTATTAGTTTTCTTTTTTAATCCAGGTTCTTTGCGTGTTTCATGAAAAGGGGTGTTTTGTACATTATTTGAGTCCTCTTCCACATAAAATGAACCGATCATTTGCCGCCTTTTTCATTCATCAGGAGCAAGTTGATATAATGAAGACAAAAATCAGCATAGTTTCTGCATTTATCTTTTTTTAAAAGTGCTGTTTGTGAAATTTGGTCATGTTTGTATTTGGTCACTAGATTCACTCTTATGCCTGTGATTTTATTTTGTTACACTGTGAAAAAATGGGAAGCTCAATATTATCCAAAGAAAAGAGGGAATGAATTTATTAACTGAAAAAAAGAGGAAAATGTTTCTCTGCATCACTAGTTGAATGGATTTATGTAACCATGGGGGAGAAAACTGCACTACTCTAGCTAATTAGGCCTACACCCCTTCTTTTGAGTGCATCACTGTACCTACCGTACTTTAACGTACTTTCATGAAAGGGCAGCGCTGGTCAGGCTGGTTTTAAGACAAAACTCAGAACATAAACTTGTCCCACACAGGTTATGATCGCAGCATTAATTACCATGGTGATCTAGCAGCCTTCATGATGCGACACTGACAATCATGACTCTCTGCTCAATATAATTATTCAACACTGATTCAGTTTAACTTTATTGATTCCAGAAACATATAACAGTAAGCAAAATTATAAAAATAAGTAAGATATTAAGCAAAACATAATATAACAATTGTAATGAAATATGAGGATCACAACAAGGACATATGATAAATCATTACAGTCCACAAATCCAAAATAGTTACAGCCCACCAAGATACCTATTCTGTCAGCTTGATTAAGGCCATGATGATTGTGTTTTTTGAATAAATTATACACTTATGCATAAAATCCTCAGCGCAGTATAAAAGGTAGGAGCTGTACAATACACATACGTATGACACGCACTCGTCCATCTCCGAGGTTTCAGAACTTCCTGAATGCTTCATTATATGCCTCAAACAGCTGTTCGATTTTTGATTTGCTGCATTTGAACTGCAGGCGGTATAAAATAGAACACAGTTGGCAGCAACAAGGGCTGTTTTAGTATCATCTGTGGAAATTTGCATACCAGCATATTGTCTTGTGCATATATTTTACACGTCTGGCTCTGGCATCATCATCACATAAATCACCTATGATGATGTGACCCCAGTACCTTAGCTTGTCTTCCTAACAAACCAGTATTACTACCAGTATTACCATCAGACAAGCATTTGCATGTGTAGATAGACTTACAATGTGTCACAGATGATGTTGAAAAAAAATTAAATTTTACCTGAGAAGTAGGATTTTTTTGTTCATGTTTAGATAATTTTCTGTTCTCACACTTTTCCGGATACTCTCCAAGTCCCGAATCTCTATCTACGAAACTTAAGACTAATGAGAAACTCAGCCGAATTATGGCTTCATTAATATTCTGTCAAAAATTGAGATTGACTGATACCAAAATGTTACTGTAATAAAATGTTTGCCTTATTGGCCAGCTCCACTTGGAAGCTGCTGTTGCGGGTATGGGTAAAGGCCTCGGCCATGTCACCTGTCTCAGAGGATGCAGCTGCACCTTGGAAGCCCAGCTGTGCAGTAACTCAGTCTCAAACACGGCGTTAACAAGGTCGTCTCAAAGTTTCCATTACATCTTGACAAACAGATTATACAATTGCAAGGCTGTATCCAAAGCTTTCCTTGTATACACTGGCAGACGATCAGTCACAGTGATCAAAGTGCTAGATATGTTTCCTTGTTTCTGCGAACACTAACAATTCCCGAGGACCCCCCAAACATAATATACTGGGAGAGAAAAAGTGATTATTTCTCTGCTGCAGAAAACAAAATCAGGCATTCTCAGAAAGATGAGGAGGGTGTGAGTTTCTGTTATGAGGTACGACTCTTGCCACTTAGATGCCTTCTGCTACAAGTGCAAGCAAGATGATTTTCAACCACAGACACTGAATGCAGACAGACGGACAGACTGTGCTCCATTAAGGGACATGCAAACAGAAATACAAACGGGACAGCTGAACAACTCGACACAGAGGAGGAACAAATGCAACTCTTTAGATCAGGACAAAATGAGCACATGTTTATAGTGTTCGACTGTATACGCACTCACACAGGGAAACCAAGTGGCGCACATAAAATATCCATGATGAGTGTGAGAAGTGTACAAGCAGGGAGGTGACCTTAGCTGCAAGGAAGACAAGAAACACAGCGGATTTCTTCATGCTAATCGAGACGACACCCCCGTAGCCGCTCTCTGTGCTGCTTCCCTTCTGACTGAGCGCTGAGCAAGTGGTGACAGTTATGATGTTGCTGCTGTTCTTCCTCAGGTTCTGGGCACATTTAGATTGCACTGCGCTCTTCCACCCGCCTCTCTTCCTTCACCCGCTCCTCTCCTCTCTGTCTGTCTTTCACTGTTGTGTTTTGTTGTGGAGAAAACTTGGAGGGCAAAGCCACCTGCGTGGCGGCTACAAGGTAAAAACAGCACGGGCCACAGGAGACAATGGGCACGACATGGGCAGGCAAGCGGAAGGGGTTGTTAAAGAGGCTGGAACACGGCCAGGACGTCTCATCCTGCTCCACAGAGGCTGCTGGGGCCTGTTAGCTGGAGAACTGCTGATGTGGCCGGCATCGATCCGGCTCCTGTGCTGCCTGTGGGACGGCCCGGTCGAATGACTAACTGACTGACGAGTGGCATCCAAGAAAAAAACCTCCATAGGTTTGATTGAGATTTATTTGTTTGCTTTTCATTTTGCTTATTTTTGTGTATTCATGTCTCGTTTATTATTGTTTCCTGTCATGTTTCCGACCAGCCAGGTCATCTTCACTGCGACCCTAATGCGCTCCACCTGCGTCTCATTGTCTCCACCCCCTTCCTGCTATAAAGTCTAGGTCCTCTCTTCTTACATGTGCCAAATCTTCTCACATTCTTGCAGCGTTCCAGGATCTACTTCTTCATGTATCTCTTGTGCCTCAATAGAACTTTGACTGTTTTTGATATTTGCCTGCTATTTTGGATAACTTGGATAACAGCTGTGCCGATTGACCACCCATTCATTTGGCCTTGTGAGTCCACCACTCTTTTGTGCTGAGATACAGAATAACAATGCTACCCATTTTGTACCCATTTTTTACTAGTCTCAGGACCCATCTGGATTTAGGAGAAGTAATTTTGGTAGTTATTTCTTCCTATTATGATTCCTGATCACTCGAGTTGTGCAATGCACGATGGATCTTTTTTTCCATTAATCTGGCATTCAAGGTTGTCTTGAACTCCTTTGAGGACATGGCAATCATAATGTGGTTTCAAATGAAACACAGTGGTCATTACACAATAGGTTCAATATATAACGCCATGTAGTCTGCCTTTCAGACCAAAATCCATCTCTCACACAACTGAATTTTTCAGCTGGGAGGAATCTGCACTCGCCTAAACACTGGGATGGTGTGCAGTTGACATTGGTCATGCTGATTTTTCATCATATGACATATGGCGTCTCAAGAATGTCTAGAAAACCTACGTTCCAGTATAGCATCACATCTAAAATTCTTCACTGTAGGGGTGTTTTCCTTATAAAAGTAACTGCTGTCATGATGACATCATGAAGGTGTTTCCCTATAATCATTGGGGTTCCGCTGCTCTACTTTCTCGGGTGAATCCTGTAATTTCAGCCACTCAAACAAACCGTGCACTCCGAGCAAGCACTCTATCAATGACAGAGAGCGAGAGCAAAGCATGTCGAGGGGGCTGCTTAAGTGCACTGAGTGAGTGGCAGTAATCACAGCTCTGGTAAAAGCACTCCTTTGCTCTGTATAATGTTCGTGAAAACGGGCCTGCTCTGTGTCCGCCTCTCTCCCTCTATTCCTCTCTCTGTCTGATAATAGCTCCAGATTGAGTAATTGTGTGTTTGAGTGGAGCTACACTGCAGGGT
>KV751330.1:1361423-1373847 GCA_001698575.1 Mola mola | reverse complement strand
CGCCGGTCCCTGAAGCCTTGAATAAACTTTATCATGTTGAGCCTCCTGGGTTGGATGAGCGGCAGCGCCCCGTGTGGCCGACTCTGGGAAACGCAGCCCCTTTTGCAGGGCCCAAGGGTCCAATTTAGCTGCACAAGAAAAAAAAAAAAAGTGTCACTAACCTGCAATGGCCTTATTTAGCTCATAATTTACCCCTCTTGACCACTCATATTGCACTGTTGTGAACACTGATGAACAGCAACACTGATATATAAAAAAAACACTTATATTTTCCCCCAAAAACGGTTGCTTGCTTTACTTTTACTTTTCCAATAACCTAAAAAATTAAAGAGACTTTAACTATATACTGTATATATTACATAAACAGTTACAGGTTTATTGAATTTGATCTTGTTTTAAAATTTTAATTTGCAAAAACACACATATGACTAATTCAGTCTCAGAGACATAGCAATTTCCATTATATTGGGTTATTTCTAACTAATGAGACAGTTGGATGACTTGTGTCACACTTTTTTCATAACTCCCTTCTCTTTCTTTTTTTCTTTTTCTTTCAGATATTTCCAGGCATTACTGGTTTTTAATATATTTCATGTTTTCTGGCTTGTTTTTCATTTGCTTTGTAAAGCACTTTGGATTGCATTTTGATTTGTGTGAAAGGTGCTATAAATATAGCTTGATCGACATGCTTCAGGCTTATGACAGGAAACTCGAAAAAGTGCTTTGTTGTTGTTTGTTTGTATGTTTATTTCAAGCCCTTGATAAAAAATCTTACAAGAAATACAGGATGAGTTTTAGATTTTTTTTTCAGAATCCTAACACTGCCTTTGCTCCACATCTCCGTTTTAACAATGAGGTAATCATCAAACACCCTAATCGGAACTCTGTTGCTTTTCCAGTAAAATAGCTCAAATATCAAACATACAGTAGATAAAGTACAGACTAAATGTAAAGTACATACAAACTGTGCATACTTGTGTCCATTACCGACACGAAAACACCCCCAGCTTATACCTTCCATCTTTCACACGCACATTTTAGAAAATATAAATAATCTCATGGCTATTAGTTCTTTTGATTATTCTATTAAAACATTATAGATATAACATAAAGTTATTATATATCTATTTGAAAATCCTTGGGAAAAAATGTCTATCAAGTTCTACGGCAATACTATCAATTTGTCTATTTTTACAAACATAAAAATGTTTATTTATATATGAATAATTTCAGAACAGCAAACAGTTCAGTTTTTCACAATAAACACTGTTGTTATTTTTTCAGTGAATAGGAAAATTACTTTGGAAGATATAAATTAAAAAAAAAACAATTTGAAATTTGAAACCACTTTCAGACGGTATGAGAAGACTTTTTTTAAATTATCTGTGTGATGTTAATGTCAAAGCCTCTCATCCCACAAGCTGTCTCTTCTACAAGGCCAGGTGATGAAAACTTTCTGACGTGATCATCTGAAACATCTGCACAGTTTCATAAGATTTGCACAGTGTAGCTTGTGAATCGACATGCCATCGGCAAGAAATGTTGTCAGATCTATCATTTCAATCATGTTTTACTGCCGTATCTGTAATTTTCTTATCATGCTATTGACAGGCATAGGTTTTTTACTTGTTTTCTTGCTTTAATTTGGTGAATTAAAAATACTTGAACTTTAGTGGAAGTGCACCTAATGGTTGAACATTTTAGTGATTAAAAAATGATGGCTACAGCTGATGTTATAGCCATGGTGTGACATCAACACTGACTCTGATCTCTTTATAGTCTGTGATGGCTCTACCCTCTACCCCTTAGGAGGAATGTCACAAACTGCAGGATAAAGTAAAACTCCAGGGACGCCTCATTTGCCACATTGTCACTGACTACAAAAAGCAGAATGAATAAATTTCTACCACTGTCTCTTGATTGATCCAGCACTATATATGCAAGATTCTTGATGTGCATGCCAGCCGCAGAGTGAAAGCCATTCTGAAGGTCATCCCCTTGTTTCTTTCGTTGGAACTTCAGCTTAATCCTTTCACTGTAATTTATATGGAGCTGAAATGTAAACTCAGCCGACCATGCGCAGCAAAAATACATTCAGTTTTGGATTTTTGTTTCTCTTTAGAACAGACAGCATGTTAATTTTGTGTGTCAAAATGATTTTACTTCGTAACTTTTGCAAAATCTGTGCCGTTCAACTGAAGAATGGTTGAAGTTAGGCATATAATTGAGGTCGTGGTCGTAAATCTGAAAATAATGGTTCTCCCTGACATCCACACATTTAATTTTCCGGCACTCTTTGAACATCACACAACTTCCTGTGCTGAAACACTTCTAAATCACAGGGTTAGTCATCCAGCGGCCTGTGTGGCTAAGCAAACATGCAACATTTAATTGCAGGTACACAACAATGCCATAAACAGACAAACTTGGCAGCAGAGACACTATATGCACAGAAGTTCTTGGTAAGATGCAGAATGGGGGAAGGAAGCGAGAGGAGGAGCAAGACAGAAACAACTAAATTCCTATTGAATAGGATCCAAATAGGTCATCAGGCACATGCTTGGAAAAAAGAGCACTATATATCTTACATCTGTGTAACAGTGATACCCACTGATATATAAAATGAAAGCAAAAGTATACATGGATTGCTGTAACAATGAGAGATCTTTTTTTCTGTTAACGTAATATTGTTACTGTTTTAATTTTGATTTTTTTTTTGGTCATGTTTGGGTCATATTCACTGATGAGACCAAAGACAGATTTCCTGCTTTGGCTGGACATTTCAGTTATTCTGTTCTATTCCAAAATAACCGAAAGAGGCGGAGAAAAAGGAGAAAAATGTACAGAAGTGGACATATCTGGGCCACATGACATAAAAACTTTCAGTTATACCTGGAGGTCTATGGAATACAAACACAGACACTGACCCTCCACTGTGTGTGTGTGTGTGTGTGTGTGTGTGTGTGTGTGTGTGTGTTTGGTAAAGTCAGAAGTCATCTTTCACAAAGCATCGAGATCACATGTGGATTCTCAGCACATAAATCTCTACGTGGCTTTTTGGGATAACACACACACCCACACCTCGAGTAGAAAACCATACCCTGTGAGCCTTCAGCCCACATTAAAACTCACGACACATGAAAATGTCACTGTGTCCCTGAGTCTGTGACCACAGTACCACCACCCCCCCCCTTCCCATTTCCCCTCTTTCTCCCTTCTGGTGGCTTTGTTGTTGCCATGGCGATACCAAGCCCTACACCTTGAAAAGTGCACTTGAAAAAGAGCAGGAGAGTGACAGACAATAATATCCCTGTAGACAAACACCCTCACACACCCTTGTGCTTGTGGAGGTTGTTTTAGGAGGTTGTGTGGAGTCTGTGTGTTCAGATGTGGATTGGAAACTGTGACCAGAGAAATTCACTGTTGTGCTGCTTCTGCTGTGCACGCTGTTAATAATAATTCTATATGAAGTTTTACTTCAGTTACTTTCAGTAGTTTCACTACTTCTCCACTGCCTGAAAGTCTTCAACTTGTGTGC
The DNA here is from genome assembly GCA_001698575.1 of Mola mola. Taxonomy (NCBI): domain Eukaryota; kingdom Metazoa; phylum Chordata; class Actinopteri; order Tetraodontiformes; family Molidae; genus Mola; species Mola mola. The sequence goes on along the minus strand of KV751330.1, from coordinate 1,370,309 downwards.
ACTACTGTCAGCTCTGTGTGGCGTTCAATAACATCCGTAGAAAACTACTGTATGTGCATGATGCAGCAGCAGCAGCAACAACAACAACAACAACAACAACAACAACAACAACAGCAACAACAACAGCAAGACCAGAGGATAAAAATAAAAACTGCATCATAATTATTTCCAGCTGCCAGGAGAAACGAAATTCCATCTTGTTTCTATGGGATTTTTAATAGCATGTTGCTGAAATCAGAATGTGAGCTGATTCTTGTTTGCCCAAAATTTTGTGTTTTATTGGTCTGACTAAGAGCTGCTGGTGTAGTTCGCCAGACAGTTATGTGCCTTCTCTGTCTCGCAGCTTGATTTTGGTTCTGTGAGTTCTTTTAACCAAATATTCCTATCTGTTAATAACAGTTATAAAAACAGGATTACTTATTACTATTAGAATACTCAGAGTATTGAGTTTGGTTGCTCGGACTGTTTAGCTCAAACAGACAACACAATGTCTCCGGACAATGAAAATAAGTATGTTTTGTTTTATAGGATATGTCTGGAGTTTTCTGTTTTGTTTTTTTCCAAAAAGTACAAATAGATTTTCCTGCATTTCTCTATTCCTGTTGCCGACAGTGAACTCCAGACATGGCAAGGGACACTTTTTTCCCCTTGCTTTCTGATGTTTATGACAAATGAATTTGTATATTAATCCAAATTATTTTTTCCATGCTGTGGTAATCTGCTAATCTGCTGACACTACTTTAGAACAAATATACACAAAATCTTTACTCTGTCATGAACGTTGGATAACCCCTGACGACTTGATGACTGTCCATGTTACCACACACTTGCAGTGACATTTTTAGCGTAGTTAGCGGCGAAAAAGTGATTTATTCTGACATGAAGACCAAACTCTAGTATTTTTCAAAAACAGAAGTATTTTGTGAAATTTTAGAGCCTAAACGACCAGGAAATAGGGATTAAGTTAAAAAATATCGTAGTTCTCCTTTAAGAGCTATACAGAGCGAGCATATCCCATACTGTGTCCTACAGGGCTGCCATGGCCCGTTTCTCCACTGTGTCATGCTGTCCTGGCAAGGTCAGGCAGCAGGCTGCCATGTGTGTGCATGTATTAGCATGCCTTATAGGTGCAGAGACAGGTGCTCCCAGTGTCTCAGAAGACCTGCATGATAAGGCATCGAAGCCCAATGACAGCGCATCAGGCTGAAGCCATGAACCCCGACATTGGGGGCTGCTGAGAGTCAGTTCACAGGCAATCAGCTTGTGCATGTGGAGTGTGTGCACACATGCAAACATTAGTATAAGAAAACACACCGAATCTCAGTTTTAGGTGATTATACAGGGGAAAAAAAGTCACAGTGAGGAAACTTAACTTGTTAGTGGTTCTGCATCTGAAATCTTTGATTATTCTCCAACTGATATCTAGTAAAAGAAAGAGTAAAATGTTTTTCAAAACCAGTGTAACATAGTCACTGGGCTTCATGCTGCTCTTTTCTGTTCTTTACTGTTTTCCAGCACATTTAAGCTCTCGAACATGGCACACACACAGAAAATAAGGAAATGCAAAGTCTGCTGGTTCTGGGAATGTAGTCAAGCACCTACTTTCAGCAGACTGACCCACGTTGAAAAACCTTGTATATCAGTGTGAATTTTGGAGTAAAAATGGCTCATGGGTCATCATAACAATAGAATAGAACAGAATAGAATAACTTTACTGTAACTGTATCAGGATAACAAAAGCTCTCTTCACTGTAGCACCCGTCCTTGCTTTCCTTTCCCACCTTTACAACAGCCAGTGCATTTATACCCAGGCATACACTCTCGTGTTTAATTCTACTGTAGTTGAGTTGTCGTATTAATTGCACAGGAGAAAATCTTTTTCTTTGCTGGGGGATTCTACCTGAATATTGGTATGAATATTTGTGCATTCCCCAGACAAAGCCAGTCAATTGTTGAAGGGGCGCTGTCTTCCAAAGTTTAAAGATGTTTGCCAAAGACAAATTGATTTATGACTTATTCTAAAGTAATGTGTGAATATTTGCAGATACCGCACACAGTAAGTGATAAATTTATAGAAATGCAATTGTCCTTCATATACTGTAAATTGTAAAACCTGATCATGTCTGTAGTGCACCGTCAGTGAGCAGAGAACAACAGAAAAAAGTACAGCCTGTATAAACAGTATAAACTGTATAAACAGCCTGTATAAACATCCACTTTATAGTTACTACACACAGAAGCTTCACTGTAGGTGAACACCGGAGACCTCTTTCCACAGCTTGATCACACAGTATTAGTGATGAGAGTGGGTCACTTGATTTCAAATAAGTTCAATAAGGTCCCTTGTTTTTTCAGCTTTGATTAATAATGAGTTGGTCTGACACCCCTGTATATGCAAATCCTGAAAATAATTTGGATAATTCTTTCACAGGAACAAACAAACAAACAGTAGAGATAAAATGGATACTGAGGTCCACTTCAATAATTTCTTTCCCCCCACAGTTTAATGTTTTCTCATCAAGTCAACCTGACTTTGACGTTGTCGATTCTTTAAACTTTTCATCGGGTGAAACGTCGTGAAGGCCAGTGGAGCTCAGCCTTCAGGTCAAAAGTGCCGTTACTTCTTTGCTGGCAGCGTTGAATGGCCACCGTCTGCAGCTGGACCACATTCAGGTGTGTGTTTGTTTCATCCATTACAGACAAAGACACACAGTCTTTGTTACCGACTGTTTATGCACCATATGTTACCTAAGCTCTCAGTGGGTGACCGTGGCCTATTTCTTATGCCCTGCACTCATCTGCTGGCCCTTTCTGTTTTTTCTGATAAATGGCCACCTTGGATATAGTGCATGGAGATATACTTGTTTCTGCATGACAAATATGTAACACAGCTTTACTGACAAAAGAGTAATCAAGTGTCTTTTCTTAGTATTATTACGGTAGTATTATACCATATTATAAAGATAATATCGCAAAAAATTCTAAACAGCTGCTGTAAAATAGGCTATCTTGTTTTCTATCTTAAATTCCTTTCTTGACCACTAAATTCATATCTCTTCATCTTCAGCCTACCAAAAAGATTAGGATGACCTTGATGTTTTTCTGGCTATTTCAATTATTTGCTGGACCAAGCCTGAGCAAGTGACCCAGACAAGTGGACAGCTGGAATTTCCAAAGCGGTCTCAGGTCAAAACGAGCCCCAGATGATCGAAAGCCTGTAATTCCAGCAGCGTCTTAGCCCGCAGAGAGGCAGCCGTGCCAGTAACGCTGGCCACAGCTCCCTGACTTCTGTGGGGCTGAATATAACCTGACCACGGGAAGCTTAAGGTCCTCCCCAGGAATGAGAGCTATTGTTGCACTGTACTGCATTATGTGTGGGAAAGTATGCGTGGAAGGAAAGAAAGAAAGAAAGAAAGAAAGAAAGAAAGAAAGAAAGGAAGAAAGAAAGAAAGAAAGAAAGAAAGAAAGACAGAGCGAAAGAAAGAAAGAAGAGACAGCTAAAGCAAAGTACAGCATATGAATGTTGTCATCATTTTGTACATTCTTCCTCTGCAGAATCAAAGCAGAAGTTCTATGAATCATATGATTTACTGTTGATGAGCTAATGTTTTCTGGTTACCAACTGTTTATATAGCAATGCATAAACTCTGTCCTTGTGTCTGTAAGACATACCCAGAATACATAAACGGCTAAGCAACCCTAGTGTTGGAATTATCTCTAGGTTTGTAGGTCATGCATCATACGTTTTCAACCAGTGAAATTGTGATTTTGGTGAAGGCTTAGATCACGGGTCATGTTTGACTTGTACTTAGAATATTTTATTTAGAATATTTTTGTTATGCAGGTGTGGGCTTAGAAAAGTAGAAATGAAACTTTCTGATGCATCGTGTGGTCTATCTGTTACTCTGGTTCTATGGCCGGAATACACCAGTGTTAGTACTTATCACTGTTCAGCATATAGTAGACTAGTTTAAACTGAAGACGACTGAGGAGGAAAGCAACCTTCATGAGGGAAAGGTTTAGGTGTAGAATTACATCCATTTACGATATAAATCATATAGATGACATAATTGACAGAATCAGTGTCTTATCTTCTTGAAAGTCACATATCAAATGGCTCATTTATTTGAATTAAGAGACAGTACTAAACCCAAACATCATTTCTGATAATACTGGTGTGTTTATTTTTAACTCATGGCACCATCTGCAGTGAAACTGAGCATAATTTGCTTTTTACTGATATCTCACGTCATTATATCACACCAGTGAGAAACTAAAACGCTGACAATAACCTTGAATATTTGCATTATGTAAAGAAACACATCATGCCAGTCCACAAGCTCTCTGATTTTCATTTAGTTGAATAAGTAAACAAGTCTCATGTATTTTTCTTACCAAAGAGAAAAATAGAACTTTACGCCCTCTGAATTTACGTAAGTTTCTCTCTTTTACTGAACACTTTGACGGCATTAAAAAAAAGAACTTATCTTAACTTAATTCAAACAAGACCGTCTTAGTTTTGTATTCAACTCAGGTTTAGTTAAATAAATACTCAATTCACAAAGAAACATGTGAAAAGATTTCAGGTTCAGCTGATGGCCCCTTTTCAGATGTTGTAGTCCCTGAAGCAACTAAATGTCCTCTTCAGATCCACAGCAAATCACTTCAGTAACATATTCTGTCATCAAACTGGCCTCTCCTGGTCTCCAAAGCCGCGTTTATCCAAGTCTGGTGTTCAGCCGTGTTTTGTGGATTAAAGGTTGAGCTGAGCTTTGTGTCTGGAATGGCACTAACTCCAGCATTAACTGAGCCAGTTATTGTCCAAATACAATTACAGGTTAAATTAACTAAAGTAGACAGCTCGAGATACCATTAGTTTCTGTCTGTGTTTCTTTACATTGCTTTACTTTACTTATTTACTTTAACAAAAAACACACCTCCTGCTCTCTTTTCAGCATTTAAGTAGTAATTAGCTGCTAGCTCTTTGATTAAGTTAGTCTCTCGATCAGAGCACGCTTCGGTTTTTGCATACCTGGGTCAAACAGATCACAAATGGTGCATTTACTGACAGTCCGTAATGGTGTTAACTTGGCAGCCTACCATCTACAAGTATTAACTGCGAATGGAGGAACTGAAGGTGAAGCTTGAGAAAAGACGTATGTGGTGTGATAACATAAAGTTTAAGTCAAATGCGCGAGACTTGGCGGCTCTTCCATAAAAATAATATACTAGTATACTCTTACTATAGACTACTATAGACTGTCAGAATCAAAGCAGGAAATGGACCCCCAGAACAGTCCCAGACACAGGACTAAAAGTTGAAGCAATGCTCGATACTTGGGTAATCATTCGCACAGGCCAAATGATCCTAAACCAGAAGCTCAAGGGATGGTTTTCATCACCAGCAGGGTTCAGGACAAAGCAAGGAAGACAAGGCATACGACCGTAACACTCAGGGTAAAAAGGGTAAAAAGAAAGGGAAGGGGAAGACAATAAAAAAAACAGGTACATAACATTAAGTAAGAGCGGGAAACATTGGAATCACAAGACAAGAATTACCCAAATAAAGCACAAAACAACAAATAGATTATGAATAACTCGGGTTATCTTACGGGACCTGCAACTTACAATTGATTTCCACTGTGCAAAATGTTTAGTTTAAAATAGGCATAAGACGCCAGTTAAACATAAATGAGCCGTTTGGAGATTTCTTGCATATTTAGCCATTTGTTTAGCATCAATGAATAGTAGCAACATGCTGTCTCATTAATGGATTGGCAAAAGACAACAGACTTCAACAACGGCCACCTGCACATCAACAGCACCAACTGTTATTATTTGTATACATCAAAAAGTGCGCCTAAGCAAAATTAAGAGCTTAATGTTGAAATGTATGATACATATCTCTACAGGTGTCGGTGAATCAATCGGCCAGCTGTGATTAGATCTCTTTACAATTTTGAAACTATTTTTCTAATCACACAGAATCCATATCTGCAACCTACTGTATGCAAACGTGTGCAGGAGACCTGCAGGACTCACAAATTGATCTGCAATTTGCATGCATCACCTGCATAGTGCTGCAGTCTCCTCTTTCTCACTCAAATGCGAAACCAGGTTAAAAATGAATAGGCAGGTATTACTTTAAAGGATTTCTAGAAAAATAATTACTACATAAAAATACAAGCACAAAGAGCAAAAATTGAAGCAATGAACGTATTCAATAAAACAACAAAACTATAAGACTTCTAAGTACACTGAAAAAATGATTGTCTATATACAGTTTTTGCAATTCTGGTGCTGTGTTGGTGCTGTTTTAGTCCAGTACATGTCAGCAGGTAATGGACACGTGCCTCACATTTCTATGAATTACGCATAGGGACTTGTAGTCACAATGCTGCTCACGAGCTGGGATAATCCCTCAGAGGCACATTCAGTTTTCAGAAGAATGAGAAGAATGATGTCACAAGAACACTTATGTACACGCCTACACACACACACACTCACAAACACATAAGAGTTCTGCAGGTACATTATCAGCTCTGCAGAGTGCACGGCAGAAAGAGGGCCTGTAATTGAATGGAAACTTTTCTCCTTTCCCTGCATGCATTGTTTTCTGGGTCAAGGGTGGCATGGTCAGCCATGAGCTACTCAGTTCTGAAGGTCTTGGTGTGACATCTGTGTAACAGTGGTACCCACTGATCCTTTAAAAAAAGAAATGTTGTGCAAACTGTCAAAAATTCTTGATCTTAACTTTCTCATGTTAATTCAACTGTTTTATATTATTCATGCAATTTGAAGCCTTTCTTAGTAATGGCAACATTGCCGTGTTGGGTGTGATGTTCAGACATTTATCGGAGGACATCATGTAAAACCTTCTCATGCTCTCACATTTATCCACACAAATTATACAATAAAATGTAGTAAAATGAGTGATGGAAGTGTTACTGCAAAAGCAAATGGATTCACATTTTTAGCTCACCGAGCTTCCAGCTTGGATCCAGGAGATCCAACCAGCTGCAGCATTGGCTGCCTCATTAATTGAGAGGACAAATTGCAAGAGGGAAGAAACAAACACTTTCCATAACTGCACCAGTTACCACAAAGCATGAGTCACATTTTGGCCACCAGGGTCTCTTATTTCTTACAATATTGCCGTTTATGTTTTGGAGTTACTGTCTTTGGCAGAGAGGAAGCAACAAACAGGCGCATCTCTTTGCAAAAATGGTAGCGCTGGTAAGGATGATAAAGGTATGAGCTGAGAGAAGAGGACATGGTCGACGCATTTACACACAGAAGGAGGCATTTAAAGCCAGCACAAAATATTGATTCAATCATTACCAAATCATCCCTAATAAATCATGGGTAAAGCCACACAACCCTTTCAAAACTTATCAGAACTGAAGAAGCCTTTCGGATGAGAGGCGAAACGTCTTCAAACAAGATAAGAAGTCCAGTTGCTTCCTACTAAACACTTCGAGATCAAGATGACCTGGATGACTGAGAACCTTCACGGACACACGTCAAACAAGTTTGTGGAACATTATGAAATAGGCTTACCCGAAACGGTACGGCACAATGAAAATAAAAAGATTATTTTGTGTGTGCATCCGCAGTTCTTGTGGTGTCGTAATGTGTACAGTCATGTTGGTGGACCCACTGTCATCAGGGCCTGGGTGATATGTTTGCTTCTCGAGGGTGTTGGGGGCAGATGGTTTGTGTTAAGTAGCATCCTATCAAGGACTTCACAGCACAACTTTGTACAGTTGATGCAGCTGGTAAACTGCAAAGAAAAAGCTCTCAAATCAATGTAGCGGATTCAAATTTCAATATTCACCGCCAAAGTATGATGAAATAGAAGTTTAAAGTCAAAGAAAATTGAAATACAAGTACCTCAAAACTGTAGTTAAGTACAGTACTTGCTTGTTCATTTGTAGGAAAGCACACACAAGAAAATATAGATAGGTCCAGAAGTATTTGGACAATGACTCAGTTTTTATCATTTTGCCTCTGTACATCACCACAACAGATATGAAATACAACAATCATTATGTTATCAAAGTGCAGACTTTCAGATTTAATTTAAGAGGTGTCACAAAAATGTGGCATTTAGCCAGTTTCAAGCCAGTTTTTAAGCAGTTTCTTGGTTATTTGTGGTTCGTTCCGTCTGTTGTTCCTCAGCTGTTTGGCTGGAGGTATCAGTATGATTACTTCTTAGAATATACCAATGCAAGTGAAGGAGGACATCATTAGGCTGGAAAAAAAAACCCCAAATAAATTGATGAGAAAGAGAGCAAAACTTTTAGGAGTGGCCAAATCAACAATTCCGTACATTCTTAAAAAGAAAAACTGCACTGGTGAGCTCAACAATGTCAAAAAGGTCTGGAAGACCACAGAAGACAGCTAAAGTGGAGGAACATTAAAACAACTCAAGAATACTCTGGAAAAGGTAGTTGTATCATTGTCACAGTCCACAATCAAGAGACGCCTTCATGAATGTAAATACAGAGGGTTTACAACACGGTTTAGGTGTCCCTAGGTGTGTGTTTCTCTATATGTCTTGTCCAGGGTTTTTAAGCATTACGTTGGGCTTCATGCCTTTCTTTTGAGGGTGTTGCAACATGTATATAACGTCATTACTAGATTGGAACTTCAGCGGTATTTATAAATCGAAGCGGTCAAAGAGAGCAAAACCTCAGCTGGCTGGGCTGAGTATACCTCCAACTGCTGACCAGATGTTGGATGGATGTTGATCTGTATGAAAAAAAAATCTGAAATTGTTGTGAGCAGACATAAGTCACTTTCACATGTGAATGCTGTTAACTTTTTTTTAAGGGGAAAAAAAGGCTTGCTGGACAGTTACATCCCAGCTTTAAATGTGAGATA
>KV751330.1:1350506-1360957 GCA_001698575.1 Mola mola | reverse complement strand
GTTTCTTTGTTCTTCAGGAGCCACGTCATGCAGTTTACTCATAGAAAGCGAGTGACCACTCTCTTCCACCAGTGGATATTTATGTGTTGGTAGGCTGTTAACTTCCACCATGATCAGGCCCTCCTCACATGGAAAATGTTAGGACTGATGCTGATCTCTATAATTACACTCACATGCACTGTGAACACAACAACTGATGTGATTTACTGTTCTTTTGTGCTATTCCAAGTATGCAAAAATATGGAAAAACTGCTGGAAAAAAGAGACCTTCAAAGAGGGAGAAATAACAGTGTTCACAAGTTCATGCACAAATAAAATAACAATGAGGACAGCCAGCGATCGAAGAGTGGTGAAAAAAACACTCCAAATTCCAACCCTTATTTGTCTCTATATTATGAATACTTACCCCCGGATAAACAGATAAAGGTAAAATGTTTCATGCTATTGTTTCCATGATAATTACTTGCTTAATCCTAAAATCCTAATTGAGCTCATGGCCTGTTTTGATACGGTTCCTAATAGGGATACTCACATTCCACAGTGGGGAATATTTGACAATACAATGAAAAAAAGGGACCAAAGCTAGCAAACAAGTTGTTTTACATGGGCATCCAAACATTATGATCGCTACAATCACAATGAGACACAAAGATCCTGTTGAATTTCTAGTTGATGGAACTGAGCAGAAGAGGTTGGAACAGGACTGAAAGGGTCTTTAGTGAGATTCAGTGCATACTGGAAGTAATTTTAAAAAGAATATTAGATGTCAGTGGTCAGTGTGGTTATATGCCTCTGTGTATGTGTTAGGGTTAGGGTGTTAGTGTGCGTAAATAATCTGCAGTATCACCTCTGTGGTAATTCAAGAAGTGTTAATATAAAGAAGAAAATGTATTTCCCGCAGTCCATGGCCAGCAACTTCCTTTTGAATTAACCCTCAAAACTAATCAGATAGACTGCTCGATGGAGCGAAATCACAAATCAAAATTGTTACTAGAGCCACGTTCAGTGGATTGTTGCTAACAATGAAACTGTTGGGGTACTACACAAATACATAACAGTTTATAAATTTAAATAACTATTAAAAAATAATAATTAATAGAGAAAATAATTATTTCAAGTAACAGAATCTAATTTACGTTGGATGACCGCACTACCTTCTCTGGAAGGACGAAGATGTAAGGAGAACAGGTGAGGAGAGGAATGAAGGATGTGCAAACTGAGAAATGAGAAAATAGGTAGATAACAATACAGCCATTATATGACGTACTCATGTCCTTGATTGCGTCTGAAACCACATCGTCCTTTATTGCTCGGAACACACAAATTTCACCCATGTGACAATATGTGTGCATAATATGTTAAGATACTGGGAGATTCTGGTGCTCAGTTATTATGGAGAGTTGGTCACATATAAGACTCTGTGATGGTGTAAAGTGTCTGGGTTAGGGTGGGTAACTTGTGATTCTAGTGAAGAATTTAGTCTTTGCTTTGCCGTCCTGATGGCAAAGGTCTGAGGACGCCAGTCATTACTTTGTTCGCTGTAGATGTAGCCTGTATGCTTATTATAGCTGCCAGCAAAATAAACTTAATCTCGATTAATCCCAGGTACTCGCTCGTCACATCTAGTTTGACCTTTCATATATGCAACAAGCAGGTTTCTTTTCAAACGCTAGAATAATTGCGCAGTAATAATCATTTACTATCTGTGTGATGTGCATGATCTCATCCTTTACCTGTACTATAAGTACCAACTGATGTTTGAGTTGTCTCCTTGGTTTTCAGACATTTCCAGTAACACTATGTCTCTGTAGTGTTCATACTGACCTATAAGGTGCAACAGAGGTACAATGGACTCACACTGGATAAGCTGCGTAAAAGAGACTACAGTCTCGGTGCTGTTCAGACTTGGTATCACCAGCGAGGACACAGCCTCGCTGATCTGATCACAAATGGACAGTTTTCACTACATATCCCTCACTACTGATCCCTGCTGTCTCCACAATGCATCTCCACAGGTGCCCTGATTGAGACCTTGTGATCAGATCTCACTTCCTGCTTTGTATCCAAGTAAGTAAGTATAGTACTTGCATTTGTGCAAACCCAATGGCAAAAAAGGTTGTAACGTTGTGTAAAATTTGAATAAAAACAAAATACAGTTATTAATTGAATTCAGCACAAAAACAAGATACCCTGTGTTCAAAATGATTAAATTGAATGTTTTTTTGGGTAAATACACACAAATTCTGAATTTGAGACCTGTAACACATTCATAAAAAGTTGGGACGGGAGCGTGTTTACCACTGTGTTACGTAACCTTTTCTTCAAACAACACTCAGTACGTGTATGTAAAAATCATATTTTGCGCTGTACATTTTCAATGGGAGACTATTTCAGGACTGCACACAGGCCAGTCTAGTACCTGCACTCTTTTACTGCGAAGACGTGCTGTTGTAACTGCAGAATGTGGCTTCGTCATCTTGTTGTAATAAGCAGGGACATACCTGAAAAAGGTGTTGTCTGGACTGAAACATATTGAAACATATGTTGCTCCAAACCCTTAATGTACCTCTTAGCATTAACTGTGGCTTCATAGATGTGTAGATTACCCATGATGCCGTGGCCACTAATACACCCCCCATACCAGCACAGATGCTGCTTTCGAATTTTGTGTGTAAAACAATCTGAATTGTCCTTTTCCTCTTTAACATGGACTCGACAATCATTATTTCCTAAAACTATTTGAAATGTGGACTCGTCAGACCACAGCACACTTATCAATTTTGCGTCACTCCATCTCAGATGAGCTTGGGCCAAGAGAAGTGGGCGGAGCTTCTGGATGGTGTTAAATATAAACTTTTGCTTTACTTGGTAGAGTCTTAACTAAAATTTGTGGATGCAGCGATGTCCTGTGTCAACTGATGATGGTTCCTGAAGTTTTCCTCAGTCCACGCTTTAATATCCACAGAATGATGCCGGTTTTTAATGCAGTGCCGCCTGAGTGTCGAAGGTCACGGGCATTCATCGTTGGTTTTTCAGCCTTTCCCTTGCATACAGAGATTTCCCCAGACACTCTGAATCTTTTAATGATATTATGGACAGTATTTGGTGAAAATGGTGACATTCCTAGTAATTGCACATTGAGAAATGTTCATGAACTGTTGGACTATTTGCCCATAAAGTCTTTAACAAAATGGTGAACCTTGAGTCATCGTTGCTCTGAACAACAGAGCCTTTCAGGATTCTCTTTTTATACCCAATCATGGTACTATCACCTATCACCAATTAACCTACTTACCTGTTGAATGTTGGAGCTGTTTTTCAAGCAGTTCTCCTCTTTCCCGGTTTTTTTTTGCCCATCCCAACTTTTTGGAACATAATGCAGGCATCAAATTCAGAATTTATGTTTATTTCCTGAAAAACAATTGCTAATAAGTTACCCAGTTTGAACATTAAATATCTTTATGCTGAATTCAATTGAATATAAGTTGAAAGGGATTTGCAAAATCATTGTATTTTGTTTTTATTCACATGTTACACAATGTCCCAACCGTCTTGGAATTCGATTTGTATTTCCATTGAAATGTGTTGCTGTGTAAATCCAATAGGGCCCTATTGCATTCACTGTTGGAAAGTAAAAGAAGAAGAGTGCTTGCTGTGTGTGGACAACACAGCAGCAGGTATTGGTCCTATAGAATAGAAACAGTAATCATTATATTTATTCTTTGGCCTCTTCCAGGCGAACCCAGTCCAACATGGTATTTGATCTATTGGTAATATACCTCTAAGGCCTTTGTGAAAATTTGATAATATTGTTCTTTTGTGTCCCTGTTAAAATAATATGAATAACAAAGAGAACGTCACTGACTTAGGTGATAATTCAATGAGGGGGCAGAGCAAGAAACTGCAGCCAGTGTGAAAACTGGATTGTGTGAGTTGATGGCTCCCTTTGTCCATAGAACAATAGACCATGTAGTCTTACAACATTTAGTTCAGCTAAGAACTAATTTATCTATAGATTCCAACACTATTATGGTTTCTGTCTGTGTATGTCAGGGTTTGGGTTTTTTGGTATGTTACTTCCTGTCATATTTTGAAGGTTTTACCATCTTGTTTAAGATCGTGCTTTGTACTTTTTTCCAGCGGTTTTGGATATGTGTCCTTCCATGTTCCGTTTCACCCGTGTGAAGGCACAGGCGTAGTAAACGTAGTCAGTGTGTATATAGTCCGTCCAACTCTCTGACTTTGCCATTTCTTTGTTGAGCCTGTGAATTCGTTCCAACCTTTCCTTGTGTTTGTATTCAAGTGCTTTTTGGATTTAGACTCCTTAATAAATTTTGAGACTTTGGCTTTCTTCTTTTTTAGATTTGTTGGCCTGCTTGAACCGAGCTCGTTCAACTTGTGCTTGTTCTTTGTATTAATAAATATCAGTGACTGCGCCAGCTCTGACTCCTCTGTCGATATCTGGGTCCTCCACCTTCTCATTTCTATGGCTTAAATGTAACATTTCTCTAGCATTGTCTGTTTCCTGTGTGAGTGTGTGTGTGTGTGTGTGTGTGTGTGGGCACTTAAGTGCGAGCGTGTATATATTCTCAACAGTGCAGAAATGTTTTACGCACCCCAACACAATTCAATTCAGTTTAATCTCAGCCTTTCCATTGGGAATGAAACATGTAATTAAACCTTATGGAACTGCCCTGTAGCTCATGTGGAGAAGCAGAGTGTCTCACACACACACTCTCAAAGACTGAGTGTGCTAAATAATTTGTGCCGATGCATAATCAAAGTGTAATATGTTATGCTTTAGAATTAATCTAAAAATAAATATTGATAAATCCCAAGACCAGTGCAGTACATAATTAAAAGAACAACATGAATAACCATGTAAAGATATAATACATCTTTATATTACATGAAAGTGGGTGGATTTGGCTGATTTGATTCCATGCTTCATTATGTCTCCATATGGGCAAACACTGTGGATGCAATAACACTGGTTATCAGGAATGATACACAGAAATTGGTTCTGAATAGATTTCATCCAAGGCAGCTCCTCTCTGTTCGTAGCTGCTGAGCGTTTCATGGTGCTTTTATTAGGTTACCGAGGACATAACATGGTCATCCGTCTGGATGGATGGGGCTTAGCGAGGTGGATTTTTATTGGAGTTTCCATGGAAAAGGAGTGGTCAGGACGGTAATGCCTCGATGTTACTGGGCTCAGGGTCTGAAGGCAACGCTTCGGAGATGCAGAGAGATCAACGAGGCCAAGATCTGATGTTACGTAACTCGCGGACACACATGTGTTGCGCCACAGGTATCGGCAAACTCGATGAGAGCAATGATGTGTCTACATGAGCTAATCCATTAATACAGAGAAACACTTACCAGGTACCACCTTAGGCAAAGGCCAGGGGAATTTTGTTGATGTATCTCTCTGTATCCACCTCCTATGTAGAACAAAGGCCGGCTCCTCTGAGACCCCCCGCCACTCCCTCTCCTCCCCTCCCCTGAACTAGTTTACCTGATTGATTTCTACCCAATTGTCACTTGTATAACACCAAACAATGCTGTGAGTGTGAACTGGGCATCCATGTAATGTGTGCGAACTGACCTCAGTTAAGGTTTAACTTTTTACTTTACTGTTTAAAGGCTGAGATTTTTTTTCCATATGAGATCCCATTGGAATGCATTGGAACATTTTCCTGCTTTCACTGTACGCCCGACGTCTTCTGAGTTGATTTGATTCTGTCTCTCTTTTCCATGCCTTCTCATTTACCTTATGTCTGTCCCTTTTTCTGACTCCCCATCGTTCCTCCCTCTGCTTTTCCTTTCTCCAGCACAAATAAAGTTTGACAGCTTGAAATGTAGTGACAGCATCTTAGGCAGAAGTGTTTTTTCTAGGCTGATGCAGGCAAGTCAATTTCCGAAGAAACACGATTCTTTTCTCCAAGTAACCTCAGTTTAGTCCATCTGCCTCCCCCGACACCACCTCCACCCATTATACACAAACACACAGTACTGGATTGTACTGCCAGTACTACATTTCACACCCTTTTCATGTCTATTTGGCCTTGCAAAGTCTGTTTTTCACAATTAATAAATTCAGTTTTTGAATTTTTCTTAATTTCTCCCTGTCTGTTTCTCTTTCTCGTTCCACCCAGGACTGCTCTTCCAGAATAATCATACATACTTTATATATATGATATACAATTCAGCGCTGTTGCTCCGTCCAGAATTTATAAGTCACATGCACTGTACAACTCCAAGAAAGGCAAACTGTTTTGGCTGCACAACCTTGACGGCAAGAGCAGCAGCATGAACACTCCTCCGAATGGCTTTGTTTCACCAGCTGTTATAGTTTAGGGAAGACTAGTGAGTTCAGCAAGAGAGTCTGAGATGTCTAAGCTCGAAAGAAAGAGTGCTGTGATTATAGAGAAAGCTCCGGAGAAGCGACTTGCAGACATGAATTAAAGGAAAATGGCTTTAGTCATGTTACGATAACATTACCAAATTACAGAGATTTTGGGAGGGGGGGTAGCATCATTAAAATAACGGCCAGCAGAGTGAAAGTCACGAACAGTCAGACAATTGAACAAAACGGTTTATCCGGGTAATCTAAACCACTTTAATGTAGGTGAAGCCAAAGTTTAGTGTCAATCTCTCATTGTGCTGCTCTCATACAACTGTGGAAGGAAAGTTTTGACCCAGAAATACTGACTGTAAACTGCAACAGGTGTTTGAACTGTTTATTTTCTCTTAATAAGGGTTAATTAAAGTGTAATGCATGTTGGTCTGACTCTCTCTTGCTCTATCAGACACTGATCTTTTTAGTGTAACTTTATTATTGCCATGAAATAAACCTACTGACCCTTTCTCAGATTAAATGCTTTGTTTATTACAGGAAAAATGTTTGATGCAACCCTATGACGAACCCTTAAGGAAAAAGACTCCGATTTTGCTTTTCAATGCAGTTGAGTGGACATGTACTGTATCTTTGTATAATATGAAAAACATCACATAAATTCAGATAAGACAGACACAGCAGGCATTACAGTTTCAGTCCGAAGACATGAGGAAGCAGGAATTTGCAAAAAGCACTGTATATTACAAAGTTCAGCTCACTGATGTTTTTGGATTCGATGTCATCAGCTTATGCGTGACTGAACTATTCTGTAGGAGCATTCTAATACGTGTAAACCTTTTTCAACTGAAGTTACACTGGTATTCACTCCTGTTTGCATCTCTGACAACTGGTGAAATAGAAGTGATGCTTCGGTCTTGCGTCTGTGTGATCCAGATTAACATTTTCTGGGCACACAAACTCTGTCTATAAGCCGCAGTCTGTGAGTGAGTGGATCAGGAGGAAGACTTCACAGCTAAGCAAACGTAGGCCAGCAGAGAGGCCAAGCCAAGGCTTGCAGTCGTGCATGGACATGAGATCACTCAAGCACATTTGTGTTGGAGTTTGTAGACATACTGCATGAGCTTTATACATGAAGCAGCACATCTAACAGGTACATTGTCGTGCATAATCACTCACACACAAACATCCCTACTGCTCTTCCCTGAGTTCCTCCTTACTCATGCAATGTTTTTCTTTCACTCTCCATCTGATGCTGCCTTTGATATATTTGCCCTTTTTGCGGTTGCTATCTTTATTTCTTTCACCTTTTTTTTTTTCTCCGGCTGTTGCACTTATCATGTTAGCACAAAACATTACAGTATCCGTTGAGCCCATGGAGATAAAATCACTGGTGTGACCGTATTCCTTTATGTCTTTAAGTAGCTGAAAAGAAGACGTCGCACCCTGATGGAGGCTCCAAGAGTTCCCTATCATTTCACCTCCGTGCCACCGTCTAGAGAGATGTGCAAAGAGCACATTTATCTTACAATGCATTATATACCTTCCTATTCTGTCCTTTGGATTCCAGCCTGCTGACAAACTAAATCTAGCCCATTTATTTAACAGGATTAGGAGATAAGGCTGCTTTCCAGTACCAGTGCCACACAGAAATCCTCCCTTGTCCCACAGCCTGAGGCGAACACTCGCACTCACTGCTAACGCCTTCCATCCATCCACTGGAAGGAGAGGGGAGGGCTGCTCCGACAGATATGATCCCAGCTACTGGGTCTCTCGGCCAGGTGATTTATCTGATACTCTGCCTGCCTTGGGAATGTGGGAAAGAAGCATGAGGCCACCAGTGCTGACAGCAGTTGTGTTGTTCTCAAACTGGAGCAAATTAATAAAGAAAAAAACATGGCATTAAGTTATTTTTTACATAGCCTGCGTTTTCAAACTTTCCCAGCATTATCCTGGCTAGAGTTCAGAAAAGAACATGGTTGGTGGCAATTTTACAGGGATATAAATTCTTTGGTGTTTACAGCCGCACTTCATGGCAAACATAACATAATGTTTATTTGATCATGCTGCTGGTGGATCCACATACTGTTGACAGCCACTAAAAAGTTGATATAGTCTAATGAGAGGGCTCAAGACCTGCTGAGATCAGCCACTCGTCTGATGCCAACCAGCCAAACGGCTATTTCGGTCAAGGAGGGAAACTAAACATAAAAAAGTTTTGGTCCATATTAGTCTGCAGTTCTCCATATTTACATGTGGGAGCATAGCAAGGGGGCATAAACTTATGGCAGAAAAGAACAAGATGCTCCATCCCTGACATTATAGAAGATCAGGGAGCTCTAAAAGGTCACTGTTGCCATATTCTCAGTCTTTGCAGTATTGACACTTGGCATTTCTCTGATCTTTTGCTCTAATTAAAGAAAAATAGTTGCCAAGGCTGCAATTCAACTGCAAGTGTGTCATTATCTTAGGATGTGTGTTAGCACGCACCTCTCGGCATGCCTTGGTATGTTTGTACACTAAGGTAACTGGACATTTTGATGAACCCTTCATATGTAAATCACCCAATCATAAAAAAAGAATAAATAAGTAAAAAAATTGTGAAGATTCTTCACTGAGGCTCAGCAAAAGTTCATTCCTGGCAGTCGTAGATCACAATGAAAAAAAAACAGTCTTGATAACCAAAAACAAAAAAGACCGATGAGGAAAGTTAAATATCTTTATAATAAATTCAGAGATAGAAAGAAAGCAGGGATGAGGATCAGCAGCTTTTAAATCTGAGGCCATGGTTCTCAGCCGGAAAAGGGTCTATTGCCCAGTCCAGGTCGGGGGAGAGTCGCTTCCCCCATGAGTGAGGGGAAAATGGAGCGAGAGATTGACAGACGGATTGGAGCAGTGTTGGCAGTGATGCAGACACTAAAGCAGTCTGTTGTGGTGAAGAGGGAGCTGAGCCAGAAGGCAAAGCTTTCATTTTACAGGTCAATCTACGTCCCAACTCTCATCTATGGTCATGAGCTCTGGGTAGGGACCGAAAGAATGAGATTGCGAATACAAGCGGCCGAAATGAGTTTCCTTCGCAGGGTGGCTGTGCTCAGCCTTAGAGATAGGGTGAGGAGCTCGGACATCCGGGAGAGGCTCAGAGTAGAGCCGCTGCTCCTCCGCGTTGAGAGGAGCCGGTTGAGGTGGTTTGGGCATCTGGTCAGGATGCCTCCTGGACATCTCCCGGGGGAGGTGTTTCAGGCACACCCATCCGGGAGGAGACCCCGGGGCAGACCAAGGACGTTCCTCCCAATCACACCCCTCCAGGTCTCGTTGTCATTGCTCACATTAGCGTTGACGTTTCCTAGTAGTGACCTAGTAGTCCCCTCTGAATTTGGTGTTCCCTCGGAGGAGTTGGTGGAAGTGGCCGGGGAGAGGAACTTCTGGATCTCCCTTCTCAAACTGTTGCACCTGCAATCCGGACCCGGATAAGCGGGAGAAAACAAAACGAAACGAAAACGAAATACCTGGCCAATATACTACAATATATCCTAAAATGGATCAAGCAGAGTCCATTAGACCAAGCATGGTTAGATATTGAACAAACATTGTAGAAAGAGATCCAAATTCCAGATCTGCCCTTTACTAGTCCCATTATCAGTCAACATAGCTGCTTCAAGAGTATTAACATTAGCACCTCCCTTACAGCCTGGTGGGAATTTCTTAAAACAAATAGGTCTTCACTCATCCCTTGCAAACTCACACTTATCTGGAATAATCCTGACATCCTGCGAAACAAAAAATCTATAAATTTTACAACATGGTATGACACAGGGATAAGACATCTAGAGCATATCCTCCAAGGTAATGACTTCATCACGTTTAATGAAGTTATAGCACTATATGGTCTCAATAAAAACAAATTCTTGGAATATCTTCAATTGAAATCTATAATCAAAGCAAGGCTTAACCTTAGCCAATTGGATTTAGTGCTGTCACCAATAATAACAGATTTTTTTACAGCTTTCACCTCCAAAATTGGTGCCCGGAGCACCACAGGCCACAGCCCCCCACCAAACAGGGGCGGCGGCCCCTGGTGGGGCGAGGATACAGG
>KV751330.1:1316193-1350162 GCA_001698575.1 Mola mola | reverse complement strand
TGACGGGACTCTGTGGCTGTGGGCTGGGCTTGCACTGGGGTGGGTGGCCTTGGGTGGGCCTCCCCCGCGTGGGGCCTGCTGGTGCTCACTTGGGTCGGGCCTGCGGCTGTCTTTGGGTGCTCTGGTGACCTGGGTCATGACCTTCCAGCTGCTTGGGACTGGGGGAGTGGTGTTCAGCTTCCCTCGTCAACTAGCTACAACATCCAATGACAATCTGACACAAACACACACACACACACACACACACACACACACACACACACTACGCAATGGACAGTTGTGTAGATGCAATTGCCTCATGAACACTACTGGGTCAGTCCTTTAGCAATTTTTATTACAATTGCATTGTAAACCCTACGGTTAGTGCTGTTGTTGCAGTAACCTATTATAGTTATAATGGCGATCATCGTTACTGTTGTTGTTATTGTAGTAGTTGTTGTTGCGGTTGTTATTGTAGTTGTTGTAATTGTTATTATAGTTGTTATTGTTGTTGTTTGTTTTGTTGTTGTGCTCTTCTCATTCCCCAACCCCTCTGTCCTCCCTAACTTGTCTCTTTTCTCTCTTTCTAACCACTCTTTTCCCCTCATGCAATCCATTTGCCTTGCCAATAAAGTTAAACACAGATCTCAGTATATCAGACTCCTCCTTTGTAGAGCAAATCTGTTGTAGCACAACAAGGCATCCAGAATCTTCACACTGCTTCACATGGCTCAGCTGCTGAACAGGACAGGTTAAAAAAAGAAAAAAGAATGTGTATCACAATAGCAGGCACTGTCTTAAATGACCTCTAACAATCTGCTCAAGGTCAGGTTTGTGGAAAAGGCCCAGTCAATTCAGACTGATCCTAGTCATCCCCTGATCACTGACATCATGCTGCTGACCTACATGCACCAAAATGAAGGACAAAATGACTTAGGAACTGTTCACTAGAAACGTCAAAATCTCTGTCACCACACAAAGAAAATCCCAGTGAAAGTATAAATTGTGAATGTCGTGGCACGATGGCTTGATGGAAAGTTTGGACAGCATGAAGATGAGGTAGAAAGATGAACCTCGGTGTAAAGGATCTATGATTTTAGTAACTACCCTTACTTTCATCCCATTCTCCATAAGAGTAATAGGTTACCTTACAGCAATGTTGGTGGCAGCTATGGTCTATGGCCAGTCAAAATATATATTATCATAAAAATAATAGTTCCTTTTATAATGTTTCATTGGGCAGGCCATCTGGGTTTTTGTGCATTATATATTTCATTGTCTGCAATAGTGAGCATGCAGCCAACCTGAGCTTTTTAAGTCTTTTAGTGACAATACAGCTGCTACTCAGATTGGCTTCTTACCTAAGTTTCTGTTAACTCCTGGTAGCACTTGTTTGGTTTTAGGTTTGAACATGGTATACCCTGGAGTGAACGAAAAACAAACAAACAAAAACAAACCCTCTGTGCATATAAAGAACTATGCTGCTTTCGTGGGACAGATGGAGGTTAGAGGATTATACGTGACCGACATGCGGCATCAAATAACAATTTATTAGACAGAAGACAGCAATAAGCCGTTGGCGGGCAAAAAGTCTCCTAAGGTTTTAAAATCAACACTAATATTGTGTAACAGTCCAGTTCATCCTGAGCTGGAGTTCATCCTGAGTTCATCCTAACTTTACATTACAATAATGATAATGCATGACCGTTTGGATAACTTTACTTGTGTCGAGGTGTAATGTAATAAATATCATCAATTCTGCTTCATGATCACACAGATTCCACTATCACAAGCATTTTAACATTTTCAGAGTGAGTGAAGGGATTAGAAAAGAGGTGACAGAAGAGTTGCAGATCTGATGGGGTTGCAAGAAAATCAATAAGGTAAAAAAGAAGTTCCATTTCACTTGCAAAGAAACGCTTAAAGGAAAAAATATATATATATTTAGCAGCCCAAGCTGGTGGTCAGGCAATTGAAACTCAAGCTCAAAGCAAAACTTTCCACCTGTATGTGGATGAGTCAAAACACAGATTAAAACTAAAAGAATTGGAGTTTCTTCAACACTGAACAACTACTCTGGTAATATGATTTATATGATTTAATATGATCTGGTTTTCTAAGGCTGTTGTTGATCTCGGCCCCATATCAATTATTAGCGACCTTTTAAGGTAGGCCTACAGTATATATTTACATTGTGGTATGAGGCTTGATTAGTTCATTTTGTTGTTTTGATTTTGAGTAATAGATTTTTAACTATTGACCGTGAATAAACTTTGTGTTTGGTTTGAGTCTGATTTGAGAACTTATTCCACTGACAAATGAAATGTTAAACTTGATTATGTAAAATCTTTTGGTTTTTTTCCTTTGGTTTTTTTTAACTTGTCCTGTTCACTAGGACACAATGGGCCCCGGGACACCAAACCCAGAGACAGCCGCTGGCACGATCCAAGTGAGAACCAGCAGGAGAACGCAGAGGCAGCAGCCCCCAGGTAGTGGAGGCCCACCGGGGGACACGGGAGTGGAAGCCCCCGATTGCATTATTGATTATGTAAAATCTGAAGGAAGGATTTCTGTGACAGTAACTCAGTCTTTCTGCCACTCAATCAGCACACTGCTACAGTACTGCTTCACTTCTGTCAAACTATCCCTTCTTCTAGTTGTTCCTTAGAAATCAATCCCTGTGAGGAAGTTCAACACATGCACGCAGAGCTTGTATCTGTTCTTGACTGACTGGGGTTATTTTTCGAGATTTGTGTCATCTTGTCAGGCATTCTTCAGCGCAACTTGCTCAGCTATTATCTCTAGCAGGCTGCCCTAATATGGCGGGCTAAAATGGGCCCTGCTTTACAGATGAAGACAGCATCCTTGAGTAACCCTTAGACCACCGTTTGTGTATAGTGGAAATGAAAAGGAGAGAATGGAATGGAAACAGAGGGAGGAGCTGTGGAAATATAAACAGGAATTTGCAGTATCTCTGACACTTAGTTTCCATATCCACAAAAGCAGATCCAGAGTTCATAGAATAACTCTTACACAACATCTCATGCACACACACAGTGTCTTGTGGCCCTTCAGAACATATTTGGCAGGTAGACGTGAAAAGAAAAAACAACAAACACAATAGAAATAGCCTATTGTATACCATAATACCTGCATTGCCATACAGCCCCAGCACATACAGACAGTCTGGTCCTCAATAAATAAGATAAGATTTCATAAGATTTCAATAAATAAGGATATAATACCTATTGATATCAGTAGCTGTAACCTTCATTTTCTGATCCAGCATTTTCATTTTACTGTGAATACAGAAATGGAGCCTTGTTGCATATTATGAAAAGGTAATTCAATATAGGTCTATGAGAGGGGCTGCAAAAGTTGCTGATAGACTTGCAGCAATAGTTGCATAAAATTAACTGGATTTCAAAATACGTTGATTTGATTGGTGACATAGAAACTGGTTGGAGGCACTGCGATAAAAGCCCAGTTTCAACAGCTTCTGTTTTATGATGCACTCATGTATGATTTTTACTGAGAAGACTGAAAAAAATCATTGTTCTGACTAACAGGAAGACGCTGTTTAAAGAGACATGAACTTTTGGCAATCAGGAACCAGCCCTTCATCACCCAAAAAAACGCCTGCTCAGAGGTGTGCGATTTATAAAAAATTTAAATTCCTGGTTTAAACCTGACCATGGACTTCCACCAGCTAAGCTGCTAACTTCCACTTCCATATTTAGCCTTCCACTGATTTGAATGGGGATAAAATTATTTAAACGTGGGCTATTGGATGGCATGGATCAAATTATGATACTGAAACACAAAGTAATTCTGTGGGGAGTGTGACACTCAAGAAAGTTAATCCACAGTTTTCAGCCCCTTCTTTGTCACTGTCAAGCTTCTAGGAAAGTTTCTTCAGGCTCTTATGGTTTGGCTACCATAGCCACGTCTCCACCAAAGTCCTTTCAGTATAATACCCTAAAGATAGCCCATAATTAAAATAGCTAAACCGTCACTTGTTTAGTGTTTCCACAGCAGATGGTACTCTTACGTAGGTGGAGTGGTTACTCTGCCTTTGACGGTAACTTTTCCAACAGTTGGAAAACAACAGTGGAGCCTTGAGAAATTGCAGCCATTATTAATTTGCTAACAGGCTGCCTATAGACTACTGTAGGTGTGATTTCTGCCAGATCAACAACATGTAACTGCTAATGTTTTCCTCTGCTCCATCCGTCTTCAATGTCACTTTTCTGCTCTCTCGCATTGATTCTATTATGAACACAGCTTTTTACTGTTTGGTGTGTGGTTGGTAATTACAACAGGGAAAGAAGCTTTGTTATAGGACAGGCAACAAGCATTGATAAAGACTGTTAAAAAGACACCTGAGCGGGGAAATCCTACATCAGAGCACAGACCAGTGCATCCAGCTAACCAATCATTCGTCTGCTGTGTTTCCAACTTTTAGTATTGGATCAGTGTGCTAGGCACCTCAAGAGAGGAGTGATGACAAATGATAACAGTGCAGAATTGTGTTACCAACCACAACTTTTGGCAAAAAAAACATTCTAATGCACACCGAAATAGATTTGATCTGGGTCGCTTGATGGAAAGAATATGGTAAAATGCTTCAAGGACCATTGCTGTTTGTGGAGAGTTGATGACTGCACAGAGAAGACATCAGGTTGGGGGGGATTTCATGCTAACAAAATGCAGACCTTTCACACAGGAGACCACTGTTTTTGTCCCATATAGAGCCAAAAGTATTTTAAAATTATGTCATGCACATAACGGAACTTTATATACTCACAGCCTGCCTCCAATGAAAATCACTTTTTTGACCTTGTCTACGTGCTGCGACACACATTGTGACCAAACTAAGCAGTCAGCCACATGGCTGAGGATCTCTGCTTTCCTTCTGCAATCCACCAATGACAGTCTCAAAAAAAATGACTCTTCTATGTAGAAAAACCTAAGGGACCAGTCTTGATGTCTTGCGGGGATTGGGCATAACAGTGTAGAAACGAAACTTACCATCCTGATACGTCGACTTGTAGGTGACCATTTAAAAGTAGCTTCTTCCCTTCTACCTGCAAATCTGTGCCTTGTTCACACATATATGGCTGAATTAATCCAATGTTAGAACTTTCCAGTGTGCAGCGTATAGTAGATGGGATTAAACAGTCAGAAGATGACAGCGGGTAAATTTCGGCTCGTCCTGGCTGCAGGTGAAGAGTAGAGCAGTGAGTGGAGATGGGGTTGGGACTAAAGTAGCCTATTCATAGATCCCCGCAACATAAATGACATAAAGGTGTAAAATTACATCCATGACAACTTAAGGCCCCATAAGGATTCTTTCGTGAAAATAAAATGTAAATATTTGAATTATTGGGAAAAAAAAAAAATAGAAGTTTGTTTTCAAGCGTTTAAGCAATGGCTGAAGCAGGACTTTCACAAACCATGATCTTATCAAGCCATGATTAAATAATAAAAAGGATGTTCATGACGATATGTCCCATTTGAGATCACATGTCCAAGGTAAGCTATGTTTTATTAATTTACTTAACTTTACATATGTAATTTAAGAGATAATGATCTTTACCTGAACCTAAACACATAGTTTTGGTATGTAAATGAAACCAAAGCCATCCAGCACACCTTTTGCTGGTATTCTCCAATGGGCCATGTTGCTTTGTTAAGTCATGTATGTCGTTTTGGGAGTATTTGATCAGTTAAGTATGTGAGGAAAGTTATCCTGGTCAAGCATCAAGCCACTCCAAACATTAATTAGTTACTGATTGACTCAGGAGGAGTTTGTGATCTTAACTGGTGAAAGTGATGGTTGCACCGGCTAAAAATGAGCAGCTGCTGGCTCCATTTGGTGCTTGTAAGAGACTGACAGAAAGAGCGAGAGAGAAAAGACAAATATCAGGATGTTCACTGATATTTAGAAATTATACTGTAGATACCCATGAGGCATGTGTTGTTTAAGCTTTGAGGAGCTCATGGGGAGTAGGTCACAGTATTAAGATCACAATAGGAAGTATGCCGGCTGAATGTTGAATGTTTCATGCAAGAAACAGTGATTTTAATAAATAATGAACCTTTTTTTCCCCAAATTAGTCCAAACATTGTGGTCTAATTTAAATCCATTATTTCATTCAGCCAAGGTCGTCTACACCAAGTAAAGAACTTACTTTTGCCTGTAGAGCACGCCTGCTTGGCTCAACAGCTGAATGCAAAGATTACAGACATAAACAGTTCATGTAAGCTCATTTTTGCCCAGGAATGTGCTGAGCCAGGAAACACATTCTCACATTAAAACATATTTTTCCAGCATACAGCACAATACAGTACATACCAGAAAACAAATGTTCCGGCTCCCCTTCATCAACCTACCACATTCATTCCGAATATCATGAAAAATGGGTAATAAAAGCTGTTGTTTCAGACCTGATAATGTTGTGGCAGTTCCTGTAATATCCACAATGTGAGGTATTAAGTATTACATTATTGTTATTGGCTCATATCCATAAACCAATAACAGCCTGGGCCTGAAATACAGACAGGGTTTTTCGTAATGAGGAGCAGGCTGTCTGCCAGTTACACCTGATGCCACCACCAAATGACCTCTGTCCCCTTCTGCTGCTGACCTCACACACACCCACACACACACACACACACCGAAAAAAAAATAGACATCGTTTGAACTACCGTATGAGAAATTTCTGCTCTAAGAGTTTGGATAGTTTGGTTATCAGTATGGTTGCATGCATGTGTTGTAGAGTAACATCAACTGAGTGTTTGAGGAATCAGCAGTCTTTATTTGTATAATGTAGACATGCTAGAGTTGGATGTTTATATAAACGCTCCTCATTCCTTTATGCATACTCTCAAGCTGGAACAACAGAGAATCAATGCTGATGCTCATTCATCACGCACAGACTGCGGCCAACATACACGGAATAGAGCCTGGAACACATGCTGTACAACAACACATAGGTTCAATAAACTCGCCGTGCTCGCAGGGAGTGCTTGAAACAGCAGCTGCAAGCACTCCATTTCACACTGATTGGCCTCAAGGCTACTGGATTATCTCATGCCATTTGGGTCCAAACACAGCAATAAAAATTATATTATTATATAAAAGTCATCTTTAAGGGTGCAATTTGTAAGATTTAACCAGTATTTCAATTTAAAACATCCAAAAGACATTAACAATATTAGGGAAGAAGATGTTGCCATGATGTTACAAAATGTCTTTGAACTGTATCACAGAGAGAGCCATTGGAATTGGTGACCAACTAACTGCACTGACGCTGTGTCACTGTGGCCTCAAGTGTGCAACATGAGGGGACAAAGAAAAGCTGCCTGAGGGCTTTTCAAACGTATACCAGTTAGAGCTGCCAGTTGTCGCAGAAGCATCACAAATTCATTCATTCATTCATTCATTCATTTTCTACCGCTTATCCCGTTAGGGGTCGCGGGGGGGGGGGCTGGGGCCTATTCCAGCACATGGGGCGACGCTGGATGAGTCGCCAGTTCATCGCAGGGCTGACATATAGAGACAAACAACCATCCACACTCACATTCACACCTACGGGGAATTTAGAGTGACCAATTAACCTACCCCCAGATTTGCATGTTTTTGGAATGTGGGAGGAAGCCGGAGTACCCGGAGAAAACCCACGCAGACACAGGGAGAACATGCAAACTCCACACAGAAACGTCCTGACCCAGAATCGAACCCAGGACCTTCTTGCTGTGAGGCGACAGTGCTAACCACTGCACCACTGTGCCGCCCGGCATCACAAATATCCAATACTATATCCAATACTATTTAGCTGCTGGCCCCGCGACAGTGCTAACCACTGCACCACTGTGCCGCCCGGCATCATCAGGAGCCCAGGCCCCTAGCGTGACAGAAGTTTTCCTGGCGTGATGGAAGTAATGTTTATGATGGCTTTTTTTCAGGTTAGGGTTAGGTAGAGGTTATGAAGGTAACTTTGTAAATAACATGATTTATAAAGTATTAGTAACAAAACTGGCGGACTTCCATCATATGAGTAGTACTTCTGTCAGGCCAGGGACTTGGGCTCTGGGCCTGCAGCTGGATGCTTGTCCAAAATCCGCTTTGGGAAAGTAAGTATTTCAGTAAAACAAGGGTAAATACTGTTGTGACGTCACCACTGGAGACAGCTGTTGGGTAGTAAAAGCTCGCAGTTCAATGCTGAGCCCACAACATCTACATTCGGCTAAATAACAAAACATATCTTGTGTTTAAGAAGCCTAATTGAAAAAAAAACCCTGTAACGTAAACCACAGACAGACACCACACATGAAATAACAGCAGTGTTGTTTGACCGGTTGTTGGGGCTGCAGCATTATGGTTGAAATTTGCATCACGTGACTAGTCTGGATTTGAGGTCCCAGAAGTTACATATTTGAGGATATTGCATTGTGTATTCCACACTTCTAAATGTTTAATTAGTGCGTGTGGCCTATACTGTATATACACAATGGGGAGGGGTGAACACTGCCCCCTAATCGGTCGGAGCGTAGCTGGTCACAACAAGTTGCACCTTCAAAATTAAATCATGTGTCATTAAGCTAAAATCTTTCAACAATACAGTAAAAAGGCTTCCTTAATTGAAAATGGACTTTTGTTGTGTCTGCCACGTATTCATTTTGTACAAATCTTCACAGAGTGAAAAATGAAGGGGTGTTTCACTGTCGGTAACTACTCCACCTTAAAGGACACTTGCAAAACCATTTACAATCACAAAAAAGTGATTTGTGTGCAGTGTTTTAACTTGACCAATGCCATTGCATTGTATAGCTTTGTTGAGGTTATTGGTCTCAGTGATCAAACTCCATACTGGTGTCATTTAAAACAAATGATGTACTTTGTGAAATTTTGGAACCTAAAAGAATGACAAATGGGGCTTAGGTTGCGAAATTCTGGAGTTCTCCTTTAATAGAACACAAGGAGCATTAAAGGGCTCGAGACTCTGTTTGGAGAAATACTTATTGCTTCTATCAATGTTCCATTAAAATCATTAAAGCACCGTCTGCAGGCAGGGGAAAGGTGGATCTTTACCCATGCACATACTGTATGAACACATACATACACATATGCACATTGGCAAAAAATTTCTGGGGAGTCAACAAACTCAATCCCAACCTCTAGTTTACATTTCATGACAGATTTCCACTAACACTACATAAAGAACACGTTCTGTAATTATCATTATATAAAGGGTGAATAACACAAACAGTCATACAGTACAGTTATCCCCCTTCGATCTCGCAGACACATACGCAGGACAAATGAAATCCCTGCCTGTCTGTGTTGGATATCCAGTAATATATTCAGCTCCACACCTCTTGTATTTACCCAGCTCTGTGTCTGGCATCTCCTTAAAGGTAAAAACTCTTAAAATGTCCCTGGAGATGTCCAGCTGGACTTGGTAAAATTCTCACAATTGTGATTGTGCACTCAACGCAATATCACAGCATACTATCAATTTGATTTCAATGTAATGTCACAGCATACACTACAGTCTCATTAGAAACACAAAGCAACTAAGGGCAGTTTGCTCAAGCCCGTGTCAAAATCAGCATGTGTTATATGTTATCATGCCAGCCTGGAAACCTTTGCTACACAAGAAGTCGACACTGTGTTTGCACACAAAATCACATTGGTTGTTATTGTTGTATTACGCTAAACCGATAACACATCTGTAGCGTTTCCATTTGCTGTTATTGCTGCCGCCACTGTTTCAAACACAATCTGATGAGCTTATGTTTTCCTCAGAGCAACAGTTACTACTAACATGGGACAACGGCAGGAGTTCATTCGTTCATTTAGTCTAAAATGCAGACCAAAAACAAAGAGAAAAGGATCGCCAGGAAACCACTCTATACACAGACTGTGTCATTGTCCTATCGCCATTTCATATTATGATCAACGTTTACCTTAAAGCCATAATGTGCAACACAGTTGATTGATTGATTGGTGCGTTGGGATATTGGTATTGCTTCTTTAAGTAAAGATATATGTCCAGTTTAGTGTGTCGTGATTGACCCCTCAGTGAATTACAAACACGCTGAATTCCGTGTGTGTTGGCAGGCAGTGGTCATTGGTCTGCATTCGCCTACGAGTGACTGTCCCCTTACCCTCCGACTGCTGTTTCCTCCAATCAATTATTCTCTTGCAGCAGTTAATCAGACACAAGTGTGAACCACGTGCTTTTTTCAGCTGCCAATTATGAGGGCGCTGATGCGTGAATGAGGAACCAGCGTGGCCCAGTCAACCCTCTCTGGGCCTCTCCGTGTCATTGGCTGGCTGTCCTCACAGAACAGGAGGAAGAGGGACAGGCAGTTAGGTAAGTGCCTGACCAAAAGTTACGCAACATTCATCGATCGAGAAGGGTAAACATACTCCACAGCCACATATCCCGCACGAAGCGTGTGTTCTGCCAACTTGGCTGTCTCCAGTAGGGAAACCCTGTCTCCTCTCCAGACTCCCATAATGATTTATAGACTAAATGATGTGGATTCACACAGCTGGCCTCTGTCTGATAGATACAGAGACGGTACCATCACTTTCATTAGCAACAAATCAAAGTTGACTTTGTTAAAGACCAATGAAAATAACAATTGACCTAGTCAACATGTACACGTGGTGGGTTTTTTTGTAATGCTCCACGCATCATAATCGAAATAATCCTCATGGCTGAGGATTTCTGCTTTCAGAACTACGTAGCAAATCAAAGGGAGCAATCCTGGGACATGTAGAGGGTCGGCTTAAGGCCGTAGAAACGAAGCTAAACATTTTGATGCATTGTAGTTCTTTATCTTCCTGTCTGGTTCAAACATGTATGGCCGAATCACTCCAATGCCAGACCTTAGCACTGTGCAGCACATAGTAGACTACATTAAAAGCCGCAAGAAGCTCCTCTGGATGGGAAGGGACTATTCATAGATCGTCAGAATTTAGACAAGGTGTAGAATTACATCCAAGCCATTTTAAGGTCACAAATATTGATATTAATAGTTTATTCAATGCTGGACCATTGAATAAAACTCCTCTAGATGGTTTTCCAAGAGATCTCACCCAAAAAAAATTCCTCCCCCCAGCTGTGGGAAATAAATAGTCCAGGCAGTAAAATGATTCACTCTGGCCAACTGTGGTGGATCATCCACTTCAGAGCGATATCATTCCCCATTCAGTAATATTGTGCGGTAATTTGCTTTTTAGATAGTACAAATTATTTATATAATACCTTAAAAGCATTTAGAATTGAGTGGACACTTGAAAGAGACATTCAGTGATTCACAAGAAACACAAAAACATTAGAGGGAAGATTTTACTGACTTAACCACACTGGAAAATTGGAGTGATCCACAGACGCGACAGACAACCAGAAACCTGACCTAGTCTGGGAAAAATGATGCTTACATCCCAACAGAAGAATGCCACGATTACGCAATTTTAGGTCGGACTGGAGGAAATTATGAAATGGAATGAGCTTAATTGGTAGAGCTGTTTCTTTTTCTGTCACCATCATGTCTTCTTTCGTGGACACATTTCTTCTTCTGAAACACACACACACACACGCACACACACACACTGTATTAATGAAAGCCAGGTTTAAGCATAAAATGGACACATACTCAACATATAACTTCCCGGAATCTACGCAACCCTCTGCCAGCTGGACATGTTGAACGCACGTGTGCACACACAAAGACATATGTATGTGTAAGCTGGAAGAACAGGGTTATACATAAAAGATATCACACGTCATTTCTCTCTTACCCACAGTAACAGCACAACTGTTGATCATTTGAACACTACGCTGACGTTGACATTTTTGCATGTTTGTGAGGCATGGAAGTACATTCCTGAAAACGTCAAGCCAACATAACATAAACGGCACCTACTTGCATGTTGTGGTGATGTTAAACATTTCAAGTACCTGTGTTGACAGTAACAATGAGACAGGAAAGTTATGCTGTATTGCTCTTTATCATTTTGTACTTGACATGGCTACGGTGAATGCTTTGGTTATTATGTCAAGTCATCAGATACTTAATTTGTCATATACACATGTCTTTGCTTTAGTGTCTCTGGGCAACAAAGGCTCACCACGCCACAAGTGGTGTATTTTGATTCGATTTGATTTATCATTGCTGTTGCTCGATGAGCGGGAAAACCTACATGGAGCAACTTTCCCTTAAAGAATTGATATTTTCTGTCATGATTCTGACAAGTACAAACCTGACACGTACCGCAGCACAATATCGCCGGTTCAATATCAAAGAATTTACAACATAGAAGCTACAGCTGCCCCCCTGTAAACAGAGACAGGGGGTTTCATCTGCTGTACAGACTGTGAAACCACGAGAGAGCAAATTGTAAATTGTAATTGCGGAGCTATATAGATCAAATCTGACTTGATTTGTCTTTCCTGTTGTGGCACTCATATATTTGGGTTGTTTTTTTGGGGGGGGGGGGGGGGGGTGGCTCTGTATGTTAATGTGTTTCATCCATCTTGATGCTGGAGTGGTGATCAGTGGCCTGAACATAAAATGTATAGTCAAACACTCACTCTACCTGCACAAGCTTGGTATGAATAGAAGACAAACACACACACACCTCACCGTGGCCCCAGGCCACTTTCTGAGGCAGGTCCAAGCAGGGGTCTTAGGGTTATTGGAATGTCATTTCACTGTTTTTGGAGGGAGATCGGATTTCCAATTCCTCTTGGCCTCGAACCTCTCTGCCTGCCCTCAGGCTCCGCAGAAAACGATCAGGGTCACCATGGTAAAGCATCCTGCCAGAGCAGCTTATCTGCTGCGGGCACGCCAGTGGCAGAGTCCAGCCGATCTAGCAAAAAATGCAATAAAAAACACATCACACTGTGATTAGTTTAATGTCTGCCCCTATAAAATGGCAATGTTGATTCAGAACAATTGTTACATGGTGGAAAGTTTTCAGCAATAGCGGCAGAGCTTCTTGCTTCATTTAGGTTTTGAGGGAGAGAGATTGAGAGATGAGTTTGGTAAATGGCGAGTCTCTCACCTTCGTGTTTTGTTGGAATTTGTGTTTTTTTAACACCCTCTCATACCATCTCCATTCCAACACTGACCTATCCTGCACACCACCATTGGCAACCACATAATCCTGTTACAGAGAGTGTCGGGAACAATTTGGAGACATTTTTCTTCTAGGAGGCCTCCCTGTCCAATATGTCCCGCTCTGGGAGGAGCTCGCTCTCCCTACGTGCTGTTCTTGTTCCAACATTCAGGAAGGAGAGGAGGAGGAGGAGGAAAACAAGTGGGACGGAGAGAGACAGCTGACAGCAGGACTTGGTGGCATGAAAAAGATATTTCAGCAGGTTCAACTTAGTCCAGTACCTTCTGACTCATATAGAAACACATTCAAACTCTGATGTGGCTCAAACAAGTCAACTCTGGTCCGCCCGAACCAGCTTCTCTGTTCTTTTGAAGTGAATCCAAAGGGGACTAAGTTGTAAACCAAAGATAGGGATTGGACCAAAAGACATTGCATCATGGATAAAAGTAGGCAATAAAAAGCAAAACAATCAGCACACATTTGGACCTCAAACCTCAACTCAGCAGTGGAAAAATTGTCCAGTGGACATATAAAGTAGTGGAGTGACGCTCTGATTAAAATATGGTCAGATGATCATGTCACATTGCTTGTGTCTACTCACAAACACAAACTTTAAATACCTTAGTGAGCAAAATGTGGCACTGAGATTCAGTGGCAGAGATGATCAGTGTAGGTTTTCTGATGCTGTCGGTTTTCTCCTCCCTGTTGTGTCAAGCAGTTGTTTCGAATGCGTCCGTTTGACAAAATGCAGTGTGAAAACCAAACCCTTTTAAAAAGCATCACTCTTACAATTTCACCTCCCAGGCTACCGTGTCTGAGGATGACCTCAGTGCGATGCAGAGCTCGGTTTGAGCCTGTGATGTCAGTCGGTGACTTCCACGACCAAGGCATGGTTGGATTTAGGATGCTGTTTGGGATGATCTTGGAATCTGCTTGGACTCTTTGTCTTACATATTTATGCTGCCTTTGTGCCATCGGTGCCATATAGACACCTTTTTATGTTCAGATATGCTGACAGTAATCCCCATTTTTGCCTTTTGTAGTCTGTTCCAACAGCAAACAACACTATTCCAACACTTTAGAATAGTGCCTGTTTATATTATCATATTATTATTGTATATTATAATACTACATACAGTATGTCTGGAAAATGCTCATTTTTAAAAAGATATTTTAATAATGTGTTTTTCTAGCAGCCTTTAACAAACTCAATTTCCCATAATTCATATAAATATATCAAGAGGATAGAAGAAGTGTGTCAATAGTAGTGGAAGATATCTTTTTCAGGAGATTATATAGAGATTATATATATTTTTTTTTTTTTTTCAAGATATTTTTTTATTGCATTTATTTTTAGGTTTTGTCAGATGGTTTTCCTTGTCAAATTATCAAGGAAAGACAAACTGGGTTTAAAACCGAGAATGGGGATATTGTAGCTGTTACTGCAACTCCTGGGAATTGGAATCACAGTTATTCCTGCAGGGATCATGCTTATAAAGACATTGTCTTCTAAAATTGCCCTTACAAAAATCAATTTCTGTAGGCTGAATTTTTGAGTGATTTACTTTACTGTCTTAATATTTCTTTATGTCTTTACTTTGGATGAATGTGTTATTTTCATTTTTTGCATCAGTTTATCCTGACAGAACGTAATGCACTTTGAAAACATTTCTTCAGAAGATGGCTCGATTCTAATGGGTGCTTTCTGTAACTCGCAAATTGAAAAAAAAAAAAGAAGCTTTTTTTGTGATTTAAAAAAAGCTGAGTGTGATTAAGAGAATCTGTCCCAACAAGAAGCAGCATCTAGACTCTGACGCAAAAACACACGATCATGTAACGTAGCCACAACCCCTCAAACATCTCCCCTCTGTAACACAAAAATCTCCTCACCTAAGCACCCACACACCTTGCACGCCTCTCTTTGGAACATTTCATTGTGGTTAATCGGCCTCTGGCCCTCTAAGAGGATGATGGGAGGTATTAGAGGGGAACAGAGGAGTGCCTGGGTGGACCAGGTCACTGGAACAACACCACTTATATTGGAAAAAAGTAATTCCTCATCCAAATGAATTAGGATAGATTTGTACTGCCAATCTGCCCATGTGTGTGTGTAAGTGGAGGGAGGGGTCACACAGAACGGTGCACTTTTATGCACATGGATACAAAGATACAGAGTTATAGGCACGCAGAGCTGTGTTCATAATGAGAGCACCCTTCAAGAACTGCAGTGATGGCAAACCGGCGATCTTTCCTTTCTTCTGTGTCTCAGCAGTGACAGCTGGACTGCAGCTGTGTGTGTTCATCCATTTGATTTGACTTTACTCTCTCTCTTGTCTGAATTCAAATCCATTTATTGAATATTTATTGGTATGACATTTTAAATGGAAAAACATGTCACCAAACAAATAAGACAGGTGTGAGTTATACTGTGTGTGTGCGTATGTGCACAATATTTCCTTTTGGATACCTTATTTTTTAATGATTTTTCATGGTTTGGACATTGGACTTACTGTTTTTTTTTCTTTTCTGAAATATGATATGCAGGTCATGATAAGCACACACTGTGTGGATACTCCAACGTAATCCTCATTCTGAATGTAATGCATTTTCCAACAAAAAGCAGTACACATTGGTATTATTCAGGTTTTAAGAGCATTCTTTGGACATCTACACAGTATGTTCAGAACATTGGTCTCAGCTGCGAGTGCAGCTTACCTGTCTATGGTCGGCTCTGCGTGTTGCCCGGCCAACAGTTTGTGAGGCTGGGGTACAGATGTAGGCACAACAGAAAAGCCCACACAGGCGGAAAACATACAATCCTCATACTGCCTAAAGCAGCCACTCTAATCATGAAATTGTTTAAGGAAGCGCTGGTAAATCATGGTGCATCAACACAAAAGAAAGAAATCCCATGGCATGTGCGCTGCTGAAACTAGTATTATAGTATTATAAGTATTATACTATACTAGTGTTATACTAGTATGATGATGTCACCAATTTAGCTGGATACAGATACAGTTTAAGAAATCTTTTGGTATGCCTTCCTACAGTGGGAGCATGGAGGATTTTTAGGAGTGTAGTGGGAATGATTTTCTTATAAGAACACGAACAAATATAGGAATGCAATGATTGAACAGAAAAATGAATAAATATTTACACATGATAAAAATGGGAAACACAATTGTGTGCAAAAATAAAGAGAAAACTGCTCATAAAATGAACAGCAGTTACATGTTCCTCTGTCGGTTCAGTGTTTCACCAGGGACACCCTGAATAAAATAAACTCTGGGAATTTTTTCGAGGGATTATTTGAGTGCTTCTTTTTTTATGCATTTTTTCCCTCTGACATAGATGTTATTTTCTCTAAACAAACATTTCCTTGTGGAACCATTTGAATTGAATGTGGCGCTATCTGAAACTATCTTTGACACAATCAAAATTGTATTGTTATGGAATTTACAGATTCTTTTCCATTAATTGGAATACATTTTGAAAGTTACTGTGTGTAGACTATGTTCATGCTGCTGCATCGGAGCTGCTCTCTCTCCTAGGCGTCATATCACACCACACTTCTTGTCTCACAGATGAGTTAGAAACGGCCCCACATTCCTTTTATCATTCGCAACATGAAAGATCATCGCTGTGCACTATTTTATTGCCAAGGTTCCTCATACTCCTCCCTATACTGTATAAACTCCGGCTAAATTCAATAACTTGGCCATAAAGGCATACTTAACTTCTTATTGAATCAGTTGTAGCATTTAGAAACTATAATAAAAGTCAAAGTCTGTCGGTACTTGTAATACACGGTACCCCACACAAACTAGCTCTTCCATAGAGTTGTTTCTAAATACTTACATTAGAGCTTGGCAAAAGTGTTGGGTAAGGATTAAGCACTGTATATAGTCAAAAATGTTGACAAGTTTGATTTTGTTGCCCCAGCCAAGCATTTACGAAGATCTTTTGATGAGAAATATCATGATATATATACTCTACACTGTGTATCATGATACACCCTCAAAACATTGTAACTGACTGTACAGGAGAGCCAATGTTTCCCACATCTGACATATCTGTTCAGAATGACGGATCAAATACATCTGGTATATGGTTGACACATCTCATATTTATTCTTAAATGGCATGATTATAAATTCATAAAATAACAACTCAAAAAACTAAATCTAAATGTTAGACTAAATGATAATGTCATATAGTTTAGCATAGTTGTATCTACCACTCACTGTAAACTTCATATTTCTCCATGCATGAATAATAAATATAAGACATTTACACTAATAGGTTAACAGGATCAGGTGATAATTTGAGTATGTTTGTATGTACAACGGTATATTACATATTACATATATTATTTGATTTAGTAGATCAGTAAATAAATATTTGTTAAAAACTTGCAAAGAAACCTACAAACCTACAAAGAGATCCACAAATGGCTGTTGCCACCCACACGCACACTATATATGAACACACACACAAAGACACACGCACACACACACACACACACACACACACACACACACACACACACACACACCCATGCTCCATGAAAAAAACTTCAAGCAAAATAGTGGAAAGATTTGGTCAGCGCCTGCCACAAACTTACACGTGCACATCCCCCCATACATCTCCACCTCCTGTGGCATGGCTCTGGAATTAAAGAGGGGAGCAGTGGGTGCATTTCCCTCTCTAATTAATAACTGTCTCTGTTATTATCAAAGCCACACTCATCTTTAGCAGGGAGGAGAGAGGAAGTCCTCCCTCTATACCTCATAAAACACACAGAGAGGCTGGCGAAAGAGAAGTTTGATGTCCACAGCTGAAGAGTAAAGCACAGGACATACTGTACATAAGCTGTAATAGCAGCCAACCGATACATTTTGGCTACTATAATGCTTTTCAGTCACTAATACATATGAATTAAGACGTGCATATGTCTCAGTATTTTATTGTGACATTAGCCAAAATTACAAGTCATTTGAAGGACGTTTGCATAAAACAAACTTCCCCGTGTTAACGTGTGTATGTTTGTGCCACCCTCCGTGTGCCTGTGTGTGTGTGTGCAGTGTGTGGGTTATCAGGGACTCAGGTTTAATAACAACATTGATGCTGTTCTCACAGAGGCCTCTGAAGTTGCCTCCACTCCATCAACTCAGTGTGTGGTTGCCCGGCAACCAAGGGTCCGGTGTTCCAGAGCGGCGCTGTTTGTTCCCTGCGAACGATTCGCCAGAGGGAAGAGAGATGGGCAGAGGTGAAGCTGAGAGAAGGAAATACACAAATTGGTAAATGGAAGACCTGGCCTCAAGGGGCTTTGAATCAATGCCTGAGCAAACAATCTCTGTCTGTCTCCCTCCGCTGCCATGGCTCTCTCCGCTCCTGCTGCACTGTCACGTCTCACTCAGTCCGACCTTCATTCTTTAATACAGCCTCTAATTCCTTTTGGCACTATATTACATTAATGCTACCAGCTAATGAGCTCTATTTTTTTTTTAAATGCTCTTTACCTTAAATTATTGAGTTTCCTGGGTGAGTCCACAGGCTATTGTCTATCCGACTCATTTTTTCTCATCTTCAGGCCACACTGTCTTATTGTCTTTCTTCATTAGATTGTGATCTGTAACATGAAAATCATTAAAAAAAAACTAAATTGAATAACTTGTCATTTAAATTTGTTTGCATAAGCTGATTAAGATCAAGATTAAATATATCTTATCCAAGGAAACTTTCACTAATAGGTGGTGTTTCTTATGAAACTGCTGTTCTGTGTTGATGATTAATGACAATTGTCTTAGTTTTGGATAATCCCATTTTATTTTTTGTATTTTTGGCAAGTTTCACACACCTTACATGGCAATACTGAATACTGTTTAGCGGTTGACTACATGAGAGATGAATGTTTAAACCAAACTGGTGGTTGTTTATAAAGGGACTACCCTAAAAACTTGGTATTTTCCCTGGGGCCAAGCATTACATCCTGCAGAGTTGACTCACTTTGGATCAATTCATCTCACCACAGCACCTCACCTATGTCTAAAGCAGGATTTATAAGTGTAAGTTGGGTCAACGTGGTAGGTACTACATCACTAAATACCAAATGCAGTGCATTTTGCCAGCGCCTGACATGCCGCTCCCCAAAAATGTAACTATTGTAAAAGCTGTGATTGGTCTCCTTCTTGTGGGAAGAAATCTCCACAAACCACAATCTGGAAATCGTTGAGTGCACTAAAGCCCCGTTTCTACCAAGCAACACATTTCGGTTCAGTACAGTAGGCATTTTTTTGCGTTTCCATTGTCAAAACCTCTGAATGGTACCCTTAAATAGTAAGCTGCACCATGCCAGTTTTGTGACCCTTTGCTTGAGGTACCAGCCAGAGGTAAAACGTACCATAAAAGGGGGAGCTAGACGCATTGCAATCCACAATTTGCCAACAGAATTTTCACTTCCGTGACTCGAAGGCTGTCTTTTTCCTCATATCATGCAGCCTTTTGTCAAATAGATCTTGTCTACTTTGTGTGAGAAACAGTCATATCCTGACAAAAAACAACAGGAAATGTTTGATGTCCTCCATCATTTCCTTTGTTTGTTGTTACGGTTTCTTTGTCAACTTTATTAGAGGGATAAAATGTGTCATGTTTCTATGATGTCATGCTACTTATGTAGCTGGCGCAGTCAGGCTGCCTGTTAAGTGATGGCTATTCAAGCTTGACATAGTTGGCCTCCTTTACTCCTCTCTCAAACCATCTATCCTCCCTGTCCAGCACATGCACATTCTCATCCTCAAAGGAGTGTCCCTTCTCCTTTAAGTGTAGATGAACCAGTTTCTGTCTCAGAGTGTTGCAGGGTCTGAAGTGAACTGGGATGTTATGCTTAGAGAAATATGGAATATGGAACATATGGAATGACAACGTTGTGGCGTTCCTCTCCTCTTCCTGTGTTGTCGGGGTGTTGTTCCTGGAGCGCCCACTCACGAGGTAATGGTACGGTTGCCAGAGGAAATGAGCATACTGTTCTCAAGTGGGCCTTACCAAACTAAACTGAACCATACTGCTGGCTGTAAACAGGACTAAAGAAGTAGACAAATCTTTGTTGCAACATTTTAACAGTTCTTTAACTTTTATTACCTCAAACAAGATACGCTACCTTCAGTTACCATTTCCAAGGAAAGGAAAAAGGAAAGGAAAGGAAAAAGTACAAAAATAAGGAAGCAGCTCATCGCTGTGGCATAGGAGTCCCACAGCCAACTAGTGTAATGTGCGAACACTAATCAGTGAGAAACGTACAACTTAGTGGATTTGAGATACGCCCAGTTAGGGTATCCACGGGTTTTTAATGCTGTCTTGATGTGTTTGTGTTCCTTAGACTTCCCCTCTGTCCTTGTGGGAACATTTTCTGCCCGGTGATGTAGTGTTCTGATAACTCCCAGCTTGTGTTCCAAAGGGTGGTGAGAGTTGAAGAGCAGGTACTGGTCTGTGTGGGTAGGTTTCCGGTAGACTTCAATGTTGAGCCCTCCGTCCTTCTCAAGGTGTATGGCACAGTCCAGGAAAGGCAGCCTGTTCTCTTTCATGTCCTCCCTTGTGAATTTGATGTTGCTGTCTACTGAGTTAAGATGTTCCGTGAAGGCTTCTACCTCTTGGGTTTTAATCTTGTCCCAGGTGTCGTCCACATATCTGAACCAATGGCTAGGTGCCCTACTTTCCACTTCCTCCATGTAGAGGTTGGCCACAATAGGAGACACTGGGGAGCCCATGGCGCAGCCATGCTTCTGTCTGTAGAAACATTCGTTGTACTTGAAGTAGGTGGTGGATAGGCATAGGTCCAACAAATTACAGATTTGTTCTGGGGTGAAGTTGGTTCTAAAGTCCAAAGTACTGTCTTAAACATATCTAACAGAGACCTCACCCAGCCAGAAAAGGAAGTCCTAGCCAAAGGACTCAACTTCGCCATCTCTCCACAACAGCTGCCTGTAGTGGACCTCATCACAGCCACAGAATCAACCATACAGTCCAACAACCTTGACTACCACCAGCAACTTTTCTACCACAGCTCCGAGCAGCCACCTCAACAATGGTGGCAATGGACATGGCTCACTCAGATTTCACATCCCCCATCACCTCCATGATACAGTCAAAGCCCTGCCAGAGGTGGGGTTTGAAGAGCATTCAGCCAGACGTTCCCAGCAGATCTGCACTATACACTTGAGTCTGCCTGGTCTTTTTGGCATCCTCCCCCACCAACTGATCCAACCCACCACCAGGTGGTGATCAGTTGACAGCTCTGCTCCTCTATTCACCCAAGTGTCCAGCATATACAGCCACAGATCAGCTGATGTGACAACAAAGTCGATCACTGCCTGTTGACCAAGGGTGTCCTGGCCAATAACTGAACACCGCTTGGGTTCAGATTGGGCAAATTGTTCCTCCCAGTCATACCAGGTTTCCACGTCTCACTCTAACTGTCCATTTAATAAGATGTTGAAGTCCCCCAGTAGAGGCACATTCCACTACCTGTTCTGAGGACTCCAACAATGGTGGGTACTCTGCACTATTTTTTGGCACATAAGTGTAAATGACAGGTGGGACCCATTTCTCGACCCAAAGGTGCAGGGAAGCAACCCTTTTGTTTACCAGGGTAAATTCCAATATGCAGGCAGTGGGCCAGGAAGCTCTTAGTAAGCCCACACTTGCACAGCCTGTCACCTGGAAGAACTCCAGCAAAGAAAAGAGTCCAACCCTTTGCAGTGAATTGAGGTAAGTTCAACTGTATCTGGTCTGTATCTCTCAACCTCCTGTACAAACTCAGGTTCCTTCCCCACCAGTAACATTTCATGTCCTAGAAACAAGCTTAAACCACCAGGGATTAGACCACTAAGGCCCCCACCTTTGCCTGCCACCCAATCCACGTAGCACCAGACCTGTAGGGCTCCAGCTGCAGGTGGTGGGTCCACTGGAGAACAGACCTGTGTCTCCCTTTTGGATCTTAGACCGGTCGGATCCCATGGGCAAAGACCCGGCCACTTGTCAGTTTGGTTGTACGAACCCTTGGTATCGATCATTATTGGTGTCTTCTTTAACTGCACTTTGTCTGGCCCCTGCTGCTGTTTTTAGGAAAGCTCACGTTAAAGAGATATTTCATCTCAATGAGTTTGGGCTTAAATACATTTAATTATAGAGCAGGATCTGAAAAAAAAAAAGTTATTCACGTACAGGGGATCCTGTGACTTGGATCATAGTCTTGATGGCAAAGAGAAAATCTGGATCCATGAATTACAATGATTCCTGGACCAACAGACTACACCTGTATCTGGATCACTAGACTTCCCATACATCTGGATTTATAGATTCCACAGACTCTTGGACTCATGGATGGTTTATACATTCTTAGTAAACTGTTATTATCATGTTGTTGTGTTCTGTACAAGTGACATCTATTGCACGTTTGTCAGTCCTAGGAAGAAAGATCCCTCCTCTGTGGTTCTTCCTGAGGTTTCTTATTTTCCCTGTTTAGGGTTTTTTAAGTTTTTCCTCACCCGGTTCGAGGGTCTAAGGGCAGAGGATGTCACATCTGCAAAGTTTGTCAAAGCCCAGTGAGATAATGTGTAAATTGTGATTTTGGGCTATACAAATAAAATTTGATTTGATATGATTTGATTTGATTTGAGGTTTAAACAAGCTGCACAGCAAAAGTCAAACTCTGTTGTTGCCAGAAGAAAAGGGCGTTGTAGCAATACATATGATCAAAGTCAGAATGAAAATATCTTGACCAGGATCGAATAGACATAATGGCAACTTATATTTATCTTCCACTGTGTACTGTATGTACTGTAAAAGCAGATGAGGTCTTTCCCAGTCAGACCTCAAAGTGTGGTTCTACAGTCTACACCAAAAGTACATGAAAAATATTTAAATGGCTTTATAAGTGTAATATTTCTTATGTAGTGTAAGAAATCTGACTTTCACAAGCTGCACCAAAATAACCGTGGCTCCACTAAATCATTCCACATGGCAGGCGAGGACAGCAACAATCATAACAGATTCAGCATTATGCGGAAAATGTCCAGATTGATTCTGCATTTACTGGTCTGAGGGAGCCGCGTGACATCATCGAACGTCTCTGCAACTCTGTGAAAGACTGGATTTCCTGTTTAGCAAGCATTTAGATGGTATGGAAGCGTCACATGAAATTAAAGCCTCTTTTTCTTTGGGAAAGTAAATTAATGGATCCTGACAGAACAAATTGTTTTGTTAAGGTTGGTCCCACTGGAGTCAGGTTCAAAGCAAACATTAAATGCACACTGAAGCGCAGGAGTGCACCTGCCTTTTCTGCCAAATTCAGCTTACATCAGCACTCAAACCTAACCAGTCAGGCATTACAGAGCGCACATACATACAGAGGACGCAAAATACTAATCTATTGTTCTTAAACTTTCTTTCACCCTTTTTCCCATTCCTAACTTATTTTTGTCTGTCTTTATCCATATTTTCCCTCTAATTTCACTGCAGTGCTGGTGTCGTCGCTGCCTCTAAATAACAAGGTGTGATCTCCACAGAGTCCCCGGCCATATATCATCTCCTAAACACATCCATATGGAAACGTGCCACCATGCCCAGAACTGACACAAACACAGTTCCTCTAGCTGCAGCAAGAGGCGGAGAGAAGCTAAGACGGTCGGATAAGCAAAAATTGTGAAGGGGAAAGATGAACTGAGGGACAAAAAGAGGAAAGGGTAAAGCTGTATGCAGGAGAGAGAGAGGAGGGGAGAAGAAAGGCCAGTTAAAAGGCATACAGGGAAATGGAAAAAGAAGGCATATCATGTCGACATTTTCTCTGTCAATTGTTGACTAAAGCAAACACAAGCAGTCATAAACAGGATAATAATGTGTTTTGCCATTACTGTTCAATGAGATAGAACTTGGGAACATGGGTTCTCTCCAGGTACTCCAGCTTCCTCCCACAGTCCAAAAACATGTTAACAGGGGTTAGTTGGGTTAGGGGTTACTTGGTTACCCGTAGGTGTGAATCTGAGTGTGGGTGGTTGTGCCTTCACCAGTGGTCGGCAGCATATGACCAATGTAACCTCCAACTGTTTTCCTCGTGCTGTCAGCTCTAAATTTGCTGTGTGCTCATGTCTGGTTGTAGCTATGGTAGCGGTTAGCTCAGTAAGCAGTGGAGCTAGTAACCCTACAGCTGACTGAATATGCCTCGATCATGACTGTTTCACAGGGAGAGTCGCCACAGGCAGCACAGTGGACTCCGCAGGC
Source organism: Mola mola (assembly GCA_001698575.1). Lineage (NCBI taxonomy): Eukaryota > Metazoa > Chordata > Actinopteri > Tetraodontiformes > Molidae > Mola > Mola mola. Next base: position 1,325,766 of record KV751330.1, on the reverse strand, counting down.
TGAAATGATTAAAGTGATGCCAACTGACCTGGGAAGAGATGCAGCCTCGCAGGTGTGTGGAGGCCAGTCTAGACACAGTACAGAGGTAATTTAAAGTGGTTCTATGCATTAACACATAAATTATGCTCGTATAGAATAAAAAATAAACGGAAACTTTAAAACATGGATTAACCGTTGCATTTTGTGTTTGCTAAGGAAAGAACAAATGTGTCAGAATAAGTCCAGCGGTGCACTGGTGAAAATTTTGGCTGATAATAACAAGAATTGTTTTAATGGATAGCCAGTTTTTACTGATGTTAATATGATCTCTATAAGTGTCTTTGATAATTAACTTTAATAAAACGACATGTAATCAATGACAAGGTGAAAAAGATCCTGACAGCGGAGGTTGCCTTCTCCAAATGTAACGCACTATGTCTGCCAATACACACTTAGCTTAGCCAAAAAACATACACATATGCACTCACCTCTTCTGTTTTGTTTTGCAGTTGGCAAACAAGTTTTTGGTGCATTACTGCCACCTTCTGAAACAGGGAGTGGATCACCTACACCGCCACTCTGAAATAACCGTTGCTTGTTCACATCAGACAGACACCCATATTTTAAAAAACATCCGACAGTGAGTGATACCAATACGACTGCTAATATATGGGGCATCCCTAAATATAAATTTTGTTAACATTTTGTGAGGGTTTTTTTTTTTACTTAAAAAAAAGTTTGTTTTTTTTTCCTTTAGAATTTTCGATGTTTCGAGTTATAATTGATCATTTATGTGACAGTCAAAGGTGCGTGATTCTAAGGAACAGTTTGGGGTCTTGATATATGTGAAATATTTCTGTACTATGGATGTAATACTAGCTCCAATGCAATTTAGATGTCACTATTATCCTGGTGTGACATGGAAAAGAGGACAAAATGCAACTTCTTCCCCTGTTTCTGACTGAGATACTTTTTCCGTTCCTGTTTACCGTGTCAGAGCAGCGTATTTGCCGGTGTGCTAAATGTGACAAATGCTGCAGATGTAAGTAAAGATGAGAAATGAAGTGCATTCTTTTCTCAAATACACAGTGATACAAATATAAATTTCATATTAAATGTGAAGCTAATACTTGTGTATGTATCATATGCAGAATCATTTGTATAACATATACATATGCCAGAATACATGCTCGACTAATCAAGCCTCAGTATCTCGCTACGACAATCAGTTAAAGACAAATGAAGAAACATTGAGAGGAATGGAGACAAGCTGGTTGACATGCAGATGTGTGCGGAGGTTGTGAGAATGCCGCTCCGCCTCTAATCAGCTCATCACCCAGACAACATCAATCTTTTTAGCGTTACAACTTACCCAAATGAAGGCGGATGGATGAGAGGTGAGGAAGGAAACAATGTACATATTTAGCATTATAATACAGAGAAGAAAAAATGTTTCACAAAGCGGAGACAGGCTTATCTATGCAGATACATATATGAGGAGTGAAGACATGTAATTGCACGCACGCACGCACACACACACACACACACACACACACACACAAAAGCAAATAAAAGTGTAAAAAGAACGAGTGAATTCACTGGTAAATGTGATGTTTCCAGCACAATCCTAGGCATAGCAACATTATATAGCAAACAGCCTGAGTTAGCGTTTTCTTCACAGGTGACATATGGTATGGAGTGCTATAGGGGGCAGAACAGACTCCTCGTACGTGTGTGTTACTGCAGTCATGTCCTTCAGTGCATCCTGTAGCGTACAGGAGACACACAGGAAATAACATACATGCAAACAGACAAAAAAAGCAGGCTGGCTCTGCACAAAGACACACCAAGCAAGTAAATATGAGTAGAACTCACCAAGGTTAAGTTGTCTCATCACTCATAAAATACAAAAATTGAATACCGTTGTGTTTTCTGGATACATCCCAGTATTGCACACGTTTATTGCTAAAGCTGCATGAATTCTTTTGGGGCAGAACATAATGAAAACATTATACAGTTGCATTTTTGTGTTTCTGCCAGGGGTAAAGTAGGCTACATAATTCAACAGTTTCTCTTGTTTCTGTTTTGGTGTAACATACAATCACGTCTCTGTTTTATTTTGAAAAATGAATGGGTTTTGTGTGCTGTTCTGCCTCGACCCTCACTGTGTAGCTCGACGTGGCCCCCGTCAAAAATAGACTAGGAATGCTCACTGCAATGAGCTGCTGCTGTGATGTTTCTGAAACGTGGTGGAATTTTTTAGGTTAAGTGGAACATTCATTCTGAGAAGAAGAAAAAAACTGTCCCAGTAATCTAATGCAGGTCCAATATTCAACTTACACAACTGTCATGTGGGAGCTTTGGGCCTCCAAGAAATTTCCTTTGTTATTATGGAAGGAGACATATAATGATAAGCGGTTAAACTTGACACATATTTGAATAGTCTTTGATTCCAGATGTTTGTATGGGAGAGGGGTAGAGGAATTGCTAAGGATTCTAACTGTTTTTGTGGGAAAAGCCAGTACAAAAGAACATTTAAAGGTGTGTATAAATTTCTTAATATGTGGAATCTAATTCCTGGGTCGTCCAGATCACTTGGATAGTTGGTCCATCTGCCATCGACAACCTAAGAATGAGACTCACCCATTAAGTATGTTAGATTTTACACCTTTAACGCCTCACTATGTAACTTTTATAGAAATAGCATCCCCTCATAATTGCTAAAATGATCACCATTTCCTGACAGTAATACATGAGAAAGAATGACAATAGAGAAATAAAGTCTGGCTCTTGTGGTCCCGCTTACTTCTCCTATTGCCATTTGTAAAAAAAAAAAAAAAAAAAAGTAGCTTCCCACAGGAAAACCAATCAGTGCGTCTGATGAGGGTCAGTTATTTCTTGTGAGCGAGGATTTATGAAAGGAAAAGTCAAACAGAGAAAATGCGAGGAAAAATAAATATCCCATGTGCTCAAATGGCCCAACTACTGGATAGTTGGGCCATTTACCACTCCAAAACATCTGTATACAACAAAAAATTTGACTCTACTGTCAGTGAAAGTACACAAACACTGTTAACATGCATAGATGCCTCTGACACTCCTTTAGCTGCTGCTACAGCGAGCAGACAGTCAACTTTGTCAGTCACGTCACACCGGTGGCTCTCTTTAAACCTGGCTAGATCACCATGGTAACTCATGCTGGTTGGGACGAGTTTCAGCTTAAAATTTGCGATTAACAGCATTTCTCATTTTCATGAATTCTGTTTGCTAAGAGAAATATACATTAATGCCATCAAAAGAAAGGGTGTAGTAAAATAAATACATTCAAGTAATGATGCAGTTTAAACACACACACACACACACACACACATTTTCCTTTTTTATTCTTGTATGAAGACTTGAAAAAAAAATTCAGCATTATCATCCACACACTAAAAGAATGATAAAGGCTTAGCAGCTGTTGACCACAAGGTTTATGTTTACTTTGACTGCCAAGTCAGTTCACACTGCTGTCCCATTAGAGATTAAACCATAAGACATAAGAGTGAATTCAGTGGTGAAATGCAACCCTCACAAATGTTCACAATCAGCACCTTTGTGACACCATTCCCCTCTGCTTTATGTGCAGCAACAATACCGCTTGTTGCCGCAGAACATTCTTTGTAGCTCTCAATATGTTCATCTTGAGCAAAGAAGGCAACACGCGATCAGTTCATTTTGAGCATAAAAGTGTCAAATGACCCACAAAACGACCCTATTTACGTGAACGTGCTGAAAATCTCAAGCAAAGAAAGCCTGAGTTAGTTAGAAAGCTGATAACCAGATATGTGATACTCAAAATGTTGAACTGGTTTGTCAAGCCAGCTCACAAAGACAGCCTGGCTCTTTTATATATGCTCCATCGTACAGCCCTGTAGAGGCCAGCATCATCTGGTGGCATCGCTACCAGTGAGTCAGTCCGACAAAGGCGCTACCGACGCCATTTTGAAACGCTTCGAAATATAGACTGGGTGGTCATCAGTGTTTGTGTGAACTCCGATGGACATTTGTTTATATAACAAAGGTCCAACACTCCAGGTTTAAAACATGTCCAGAAGGGGATCATTAATCAAATGGAATATCCCTGCTTTAAAGAAACTCAATGAGGACACTGAAGGCAAAAATCCGACGTAAATATTCATGTACTCGTTTGCACCGTTACAGCTCAAACACAGCCAACTGTTGTCACTAAAAATAATCCCACCTGTGAGCGTGGGTAGTCCCCTCGCTTACAGTGCTGATTTCTGCCTCGATGCAGGAACTGACAACCCTTAATGGGTTTTCGAATGTAACCTACCCAAGTCTGACGCCCACACGTCTGTGAGGGACAGTAGACCAATGATCGCAGAGATGCGCTCCTCCCCGTACACCGTGAGATGAAAACAGAGTGGCCACAGGGCGATCAAAGTGAGATATTGTGTTTTTCATTACCCACCTTTCATTATGAAGACGCTGAAATTGAAAATGCTGAAACTGTATAACCCTGAAGCACCTGATGTGTGTTTCCCTCTAAAATGGCGTGTGTTGATAACACTGGTCATAATGCTCTTGTTCTTTATAGACACTTGTTCTTGCTTTGTGGTAAAAGTGAAGTCAGTACAGTCTGCACTCTTAATCTGGGAACATATTTGAGTATGTCTGTCTTTGTGTCTGTTGCTGCATCTGAGGAAGCCAGACACCTGGTGCTCACGCAAACACACACACAAGGAAACATACAAACGCGGCATGGTACCCAGATGTACTGAACTCAAGCAGAACTCAAACACCCAATTCAAACTGCAGTTACACTCTTCCAGTTTCTCCTTTATGAGGTGGATGGCACCCTGCTCAGATGTCACAGAACAAAAATGTGCGTGGAAGGTGGAGACGCGCTGAAGAAAGTGGCTCAGTGGACACGTGATCCAAAGAAGTCTCATTTGCAAACCTACCTGTCCTTGAATCCTCTGTTCCATCGCCCCAGGTTTCCATGGAAACCGGGTAAAGCAGGGAGCTCGTGTACGTATGTGCGAGGAAGAAAGGATGAGAGTTTGCAGGTGAGAAAGTGCTCACAGCTTACAGAGCTCACTTCATTTTTAACACCTGGTTTTCCCCGATTGGAATGTGAGTAGAGAGCCATTTTCAAACCTAAAAAAGATGCTTGAGGTGCAAACATTCGAGTTAAACTAAAGACCAAGCAGACCAAAAAGTGGTTTGTAAGCAGCCCCAGGGGAAGACATCCTGCAAGCCAAGTCTACGACTTTGCCCTTGAAACTAAAGTCAGAGATCAAGCACATGATTCCTGGACACGTTCAGATGCCCTAATCAGCCGCAGGGATACCAATGATGTATTTACAAGCGGCAGACAGAAAGCTCCCATTGAATATTTCATGAAAGATCCGTTTGAAATTTCGAATAACCTCAAATTGGTTCATGATTTTATTAATGTGGCCTGTGGAAGCTCCCAGAATTGCTGATTGTTCCTCCCACAATGTATGCAGGAATGGGGCCAACCTTCTTCCATTTTCTTCTGCATACATTCTCCACACAAATTTTAAGAATCCAATATCCTGTCCACTCAGTCTTCATATTTTTACATGTAACGTGACGCCATGAGTCTGCTCACTTATTCAGAGCTTGCGGGATGCCTTAACTTGACTTTAGACTTGGAGCTCCAGGAAAGAAAACTCACAAGAGTGATTACATCCACGTGGTGGTCAAATCAAAATCTAATAATGCAGTTTGTCCACACTCGCTTTGCTTTATACAGATTTTAAACTGCAGTGCCGAAAGTGATCTCAAATAATCCTCTACAGCCGAGGAAGGATTGATCAGGACATTTTAATATCTCAAAAGAGATAAAGTGAGGATATTGCTTGTATATTGCAAAATATATCAGTCGATACCACGATAGGAAACACAACAAATCTCTATCAGGGCTGCCACATTACACACTGTGCAGGAAGCTCATGAAGCCTGCAACAATTTACACACTCTACATATCTCGTCTCCTGCTGACTTTCTCAATGTAGGTTGTTTTTTTTTTTCTCCAAAATTTGGACAGGCTGATGGCATGTAGGCATGTAACAAAAGCCCCGTTCCCACCAAGGAGTACAGCTAAATTCCATTGTCAAAAGCTGTGAATGATACCCTTAATAAGCAAACCATACCGTGCCAGTTTTGTCACCCTTCGCTTGGGGGACCAACCAGGGCTACACCATACCATAAACAGGAGGGTGGACCATCTGCAACCTGCTGATTGGTCTGCAGAATCTTCACTTCCCCGTGACGGTTGGGCCGTCTTTATCATTGTGGCATGTAGCCTTTTCTCAAACAGAGCCTGTTTACTTTGTGTCATAAACAGCCACATGCTTTACAATTTGTTGTTACTGTTTCTTCATCGGGATACACTGTGTTATGTTTCTATGCTATCACCCTACTTACATTGGGCTACCCCGCCCTCCAGGTAATGATACGGTCGCCAATGGAAAAGCACGCCTGTGATGAACCAAGTGCGCCTGAACCAAAGTGAACTGAACCGTTAGCAGCTAATATTTGCAGATATCCGTAAACAGTACAGCAGTCTGAGATTTAGACATTACGCCAGCCATGTCAATGAATTAAACATAGTTTGCCTTCTTTAAATGCATGTATAATTTACTTTCCTCACTCTAATCAATATGACATCTTATTTTTTCACCTGACATTCAGAGGCCTGGGGGTTCGCACCTGATCTATGGCTTTCTGATATAGAAACTGTGACTCCGGACACAGTGAATTTACTTATTAACCTGTCAAATGTATCTGCCAAACCATCAACAATATAAAAGGAGAAAAAAACTGAAAGTGTCACTTACCCTAAATGCCCATCCGGTGCATAAATTATAAAAAAATTTCAAACCAATTCAAGTACAAGCTAGACATTGGTGTCTTTAAAGAAAGATAATACGTAACTATTTAAAACTAGTAGATGAGGTACTTTTGTAAAACTTAAAACCAACGACCTATGGGTGCGATTTTTGACTTTAACACAAAATTGAAATTAAATTTACATTTATTTTTGCCACATTACCCATCTAACCCAACCCCTATTTATCAGAAAAACAAGAACATAGTCACAGTTACAGGCTCAGAAATCATCGCTCTGCACAGATATCTATTTACACAGAGATATAGGGGGGTGAAGAGCAAACATCCTGAAGCCCCCGGTTGGAGCTGGGGTGGTGGAGGCCGATCAGCAGTAGCATTGAAAGACAGACAGAGCGATGGGAAATCAGCTTAGACAGACTGCTGAATTTGGAGAGTGTTTAAGAATAGATGGTTAAGAGGAATTATGCGTAGGTGTAGACGGTTTTATAGTTTGCAAACACTGATGACGTTAGTACGCTGTGTGCGCTGTTTGACAATGGAAATATGGCCGACCACAACGAGCCAAGCTATGCAAGGACGCTAACCACCAGTGACTGTGAAAGCTACATGAGCATTATTAATTGTGTCCTCAGTCCAGTCATCACGCTTAATTGCTTGTAGCCAGAGACGCCGCTGGTTCCTCTGAAACGGTTGTTATCCTGCCAGAATCCTGTCGAACTTGAATCCACCAGTGGAATGTCTATTGTGACAACCATACACTCAACTGCCAATCATTTTGGTGCTTAAAAAAGGTCTAAGTCAATGTTTTCAGTCCGCTCACCTGTCTGAATGGCTGGGGGAGACTGTAATACTTCTGTTGCCAAAGTGGGCATGCAGCTCTTCGGTGACATCAGCTGTAAAAGGTTCGGTGGTGTCACCTGAACCGGCTCGCAGGCTTCACCTCGTTATACAAGTCAATTTGAATGAAAATACTGGTTGCTTCAAATTTTGAGGGGATTTTTTTTCTTGAATGATATATGCCATATTTTGAAGAGAGCAAAGTTAGCTGCTGATGCATGCCCCCTGGTGGCTCCAGTCCTTTAGTTGATGGACATAAGAGGCTCAATGAAGTCTGTTACTACCAAAGTTGATTTTTTTAAAACTTTTTTTTCGTTTGTTTGTTGAATGAAAAATCGCTTTGTGGCCTTGAAATGGCTTGGAGATCATTTTTACATCTTAATTCATCCAGGTTGTTGGGATCTATGAATTGGCTATTTTATTCCCACCCCATCTCCACTGCCCACTCTGCCCTTCACCTGCATCCAGAGTGAGCTGGTGCTTACCTGCTCTGTCATCTTCTGACTTTGAAACTAGTCTACTATACCCTGCACTGTGGCAAGTTCTAACAATGGATTAATTCAGCCATACATGTTTCCACCAGACATGTACTCCCAGGAAGAAGAGGAGGAGCTACTTGTAAAAGGCTGCCTACAAGTTCATGCATCAGATTGATAAATTTCATTTCTACAGTGTTAAGGCCCATCCCTGCAAGTTGTAGGGATTGGTTCCTCAGGTCTTTTTTGTAGAAGACTCAGGCTGTCAAAATTTGTTTTTCGGATACTGTTATTGGTGGACGCAAAATGAAAGCAGAAATTCATAGTGAATTCCTACCGATCTGGTTCTACTTATGTTGCTCAAAGGTTCACATTCAGTCGATCTGATATGAAATTCAACAACATCAGAGAGCGCACAATTATTATTATCAGTGAAACTTTAAATCTGTTTTTGTCAACCCAGGCTGATAGACGCACGTTCACTAAAAATCAAAAATTTACATATAATCCATAAAGATCCTCCTCCAGCAACCTCATCACCTTGTTCAAATATTTGAGCTTCTCTGTAAATAGTCTATCTCAAACAGTGATGTAAGATTACCTTAAGCAGCCAAAACCCCAAGCAAAGTGGGGTTCAGATATATGACAGTCAGGTAGGATTTCACAAGCCTACTCTGCCTTGAAAAGGGTCACTTTTCTTATTTAAAAAAATATTGGGAAGGTCATCAAGAGAGAGAAGGACTTCAAAACATAGCCCCGCTCCATCCAGCAGTAATGAGACAGGAAAGTCAGGTTGGATTCCTTCATGGAGGAGGTTCAGGTGTCCACCCCTTCCACTCCTCTGCTCGCATTTGATTTATATTACAGGTGTAACGCAGTCTCAGCTCAGCTAAATGTCTCCTCCGAAACCCTCAGGGCCACGGCTCGGCCACGCAATAATTTATGAACAAAGTTACCATCCTTTACGAGACACGCATGCCAAGATTGTGGTACTTCTATTTATTCTGGACACAGACTCTGGCTGTGTAAAATATAGATCAAAGATTGTGGCCCAAGTATGGATTAAGAGAATGTAGCCTGAAAAGATGTGGCCATTTGCTGTAACTGTAGTTCGGCTCAGTCTTTGCACAAAGTACAGTGACAGAACAGAAGTCTTGTTCAGGAGACGTTACCCGCCATCACGTGTCAACATCAAGAAGATGTCATGCCTGCAGAGTGATCATTAGACCAGGAGAGAGCCACGGACCATCCATCTTCACTAGGTGAGGTGCTGAGATCTCTCTTCTCTGGCTCTCAATGTCACACTAACCCTTCTCCATCCCTGCTGCTTTATCTTTTGCTTAACTGTCTCATTATCACTCTTGCTCTCCCCTTCCCTCTCAGTTGTGTTTGTCAG
>KV751330.1:1263489-1316117 GCA_001698575.1 Mola mola | reverse complement strand
CAAGGCCACATGAGAGAACATGGCACATCGTATGATGTTAGCAGAGGCCGCACACATCACTCAGCGCTGGCAGATATTTGTTCTCTTTCCGCGGAGGAAGGCAACACTATGAGACTGCTTAGAGTCATCCATCATCCTCAGCTCTGACTCTCCGCTCGCAAGTATCTGACCTTCAACTTTTGGAAGGTCAGAGGAACAAGAAGGAGCCATCTCAATGTTCCCTGGCATTTCGGCACTGCGTTGTTGGGGGCCGAGGGACAGCATGAAGGGAAAGGCTGCCATTTCTGCGAGAACAGGCGCGGGGTCAAACTAATAGGCTGGTTTCTGTGACAACCAACACTCAGGAGTTACCAAGCATGGGTTAAAGAGATGACAAGTCAGTGGATACAGGTGCCCCCACTGCTTGAATACCAGGAGGAGGTAGTTCAAAGGCTCCTGCTGCTTACACAACAGGCATTTACCACTTCTCTGCTGTCTGTCACTCTGTTACACAAGCTTCTATGTAGCACACTAAAGAAATGTCGGTTTTCTTGTTCTCCTCCAGCCTCTCCTGGTCTAATTTGTAGGTGTCCTATCCGCACCGCCATCTGCACGTGGTGGGATATTCACCTGAAAGGTATGTTTTAGCTTGAAAAGTATACAAAGCAGAGCAAAACACATCTCCTCCAAGCTGCTCATTATCAGCTGAAGCAACATCTGACACAGGAGACGCTGTAGAGGGAGATGAAGACAGACCGGCATCAGTTTCCAAGGAAGTACACTAAATAAACACATAGGATCTGAGCGTTTGCTGTTCCAAACAGGCATGCAAACATCTGCATTACACTTCGACTAACACATGGAAAACAAAAATATTGGTGGATTTGCTGAAAAGAGAATAAAGATGATGTCGGATTATAGACAAAGACAATCACTCATCAATATGAACACATTTGTACAACCCTTCACCTGGTCTCATGACATTTGGTCGCTTCCAAAATGACACAAAGGCGCTCTTCCCACAATTCTCTGGGGCTCGCAGGCCAGCTGCATCATTATTTCTTCTCACCTCAGCTCTTCCTTTTCTTCTGTCTCCCTATGTCAGATAATTATTCATCAATCCTTTCTTGACAGCATTGGTTAAACAGACTGATAATGCCCGTTCCATCACCCAGAGTGATGAAGAACGCCGCACAAGAATGACAATCTGTTGCTAACCTTTCCCTCTGCAGCAGACCTTGAGCAGGAGGCCCAACAAAGCCTGCATGTCGACACTTTAACAACAGTGAAGAAACCTCGTCTGGATCTTGTGTGTCTCTTTCACTGGTTCTGCTTGAATTCACCAACAGATCATCACAGTGATTGGCAGAGCTCAGGGGGGAATGTGGAAAAGTTACTTGGCAGCGTCATTTGCTAGCAAAGCGCACACGTCTCATCAGTCATAGCAGCGGCGATGGTATCCAGGCTGGAAGCTCTGGACCCAGACAGCTTGCACTAAGCTGTCAGCTGATGCTTTGCCAAAGACTGTGGTGTCCTTTGAATATGTGTGATGGACAGCAAAATAAGTTAAACAGCTATCTAATTAGTTGATGATCTTGCTCTGGTTCGCAGCAGAAGGCCGTGGCAATATTGCCTCAAGTTTAAACTGCTTGTTAGGGGCTGTGTGGCCGTGTCAGCAATGGCAAGCTCAATAAGCAGCGCAAGCTCTCAAGTTCTGATTCACTCAGGCTATGACATGCACTCATTCACACGCTCGCCTTGAGAGTTTCTGCGGGGCTTAATGAGCCGAGCGAGATAAGAGGAGGTGCATGATAAAGCGACAGAGACTGCATAATGAAATGAACGAGGAAAAGTGGGGACCAGCCAATGAGACAGCCGTCAGTGTGTGGTCAATAATGATCGATATTAAGAGCCTTTCAACACACACACACACATACATACTGGCTGAAAGTAAAACTATGAAACTCATGCCACACAGTTTGTGTCTTTCCTCCTAACTCCTGCTCAAAGCTGTCATCAAACCATATAGCCTTTCCTTGTTCATGCACTATTTTCCATCAGAAGTACAGAGCAAAACTGGTGTCAGTGTTTTCAACATTCATTTTATTTTAAACCTGTTGGCCACGACTCGGGTTGGAAAAGAAACTTGAAGACACTGGAAGATGTGAAGGGCTGAAGAGAAATCAGAGGATTTGTATCCAACGCAGTAACAATTGTTTGGGAGATGAATATATTTAATATGAATGTAAAAATGCAAATACAGCGACTTGTAGAGACGGCATTTTTTACAATGAGATAAACCACATGCTTTTTGGTAAAGTAAGTGTTTTCTGGAACAATGTCTTTCTTTTTTAATGTAGATTTGTTGTATTTTGGCTATGTTGTGTACCCAATATTTGTCATTACCCCCCTAACAAAATTAAGAGATTATGTTACACCCATGTCCATTTGGGTGGTTTGTTATCAAGTAAAAAAACTACTTGACTGATTTTGATGAAATTTCAATTAAAAGTATGTCTTGCCAAACCTATGGCTGATTAGATTTTGATGGCTAAAGGTCAAAGGTCAAGGTCATTTAATGGTCAAAAAGCAAGTTTTTTAAACTTAAACAGAAATAATTGAAATAGAGATGTCCAACTTGTGTCAATTTGTAGCTAACAACACTGGCAGATGAGTAACGTTTGGGTTTTCATTGTCAAAGATCAAGTTCACTGACAGGTCAAAAAAATTGCAGCCATCTTCTGAATGCGTTCACATTGAGAGGTCAAACTGGTGTCATTTGCCATTGGCTACCAGTGATTAACTTTTGAATATTCTAGTCACTGAAAGGTCAAACACATTTTTTGGGACATATCTCAGGAAGGAACTGACACAGAGAGGTCTAGCTGTTGTCATTATATAACTAATCCCAGTGTCCATCACTGAGCCAGAACCAGCCGGCTCTGCGATTCATGTGTCACCCACCTGCACTGATGGAAGTTTGCACTCTCATTCTGTTTTGGTGGTATGTTTTTGCGCCTTAAAAATGATTGAAAATAAGAATGGTAGTGCATCAATCAGGGTTGTGTCAGGAAAGGTAAAAATTCTGTGTGTATAAAATAAAATACATGCCAAATCACAAGCAAGGTGATTTATTGTGGCGACCCCTACAGGGAGCAGGCAAAGGGGGAAAGAATCACACCTTTAGGCCTTAAAATACGCAGTTAAAACCCATCAAGTGTCAAATGTAAGACAGTTATTGGAGCAATCTTGATAGGCAAAGGCACAGATGATTATCACTCCTTTGTGTCAGAAACAGCCAGCCACCTTTGTTACCCGGCATGCAATGGTGAGTGCCCCCCCCCCAGTAATGTGCCAAGTGTTCTTAGGCAGCAGCAGCGTGCCTGTATTCTACATCTCCATAAAAGACTTCAAAATAGAAATAGGGCCTCTGCTGTACATATCCTACACTTGAAATGGAAGGATCTGTTTCTGTATGTTTCTGTATTTCTGTAAAGGGTTTTTTGTTGGTTTTGATGTTCATAATTAAATGATTAATCAATCCAAATCGCTAGTTATTTGTCTTTAAGGTTCTCTTGATACGCTGTGTTTTTCTGGAGGTTAACATATTCTTATCTTCTTACTGGAGCAGTGTTGAGCTAACCTCAACCTTGAACTTGATCCGATAGGTAACATGTGCTCTTACATGGCCAATGCTGATCCTGTGTGTCCACTGTGTACTGTGAGTGTTCTGTGTTTGCAGGTCCTTGGCTAGCTAAAGCCCTGCCCAGATGCCAATGGGCAGTCCTGACAACTTGCACTGAGCTCCACATGCTCCACATTTTTGCTTGGTTGAACTTCCAGGTTTAGGTTTACTCCAGGTTTACTTTTTGTATATTGCTATTTTTGTTTTTTTTGTTTTTTTGTTTTTTGAGGCCCCTTTGGTGTCTTAGTCATAATTTCTTGTGTTTTTGTCCATCCATCCATCCATCCATCCATTTTCTACTGCTTGTCCTGTTAGGGGTCGCGGGGGCACTGGAGCCTACTTCAGCATCTTCGGGCAAAGGCGGGGTGCACCCTGGACAAGTCGTCAGTTCATCGCAGGGCTGACATATAGAGACAAAAAACCATCCACACTCACATTCACACCTACGGGCAATTTAGAGTGACCAATTAACCTAATCCCCAGTTTGCATGTTTTTGGACTGTGGGAGGAAGCGGGAGTACCCGGAGAGAACCCACGGAGGCACAGGGAGAACATGCAAACTCGATCCAATTAAAGAAAGCCAAATCTTATGCCAAAATCTGCACTTTGATGAAAGAATATTTTACTGGTTCTTTTTCTGTGACTCAAAGATATGAAAGGTTGAAAAATGAATGCGGTTTGTTTAGGTTCAAAAAAAGGGTTAACACCCCGTTCCATGAAATCTTTATGAACGTGAAAAGTCCAGAATCACACACCAAACATTTATTCAGCTAAAACCATAAGACACTTAGCGTGGCAAATTTTCTTTCAGATTTTCCACAAATTCTGCAGGCCTTCACTTCCCTTAAATAAGTAGTTTCAAACCCAAAGTGTTCATGTTTGGAGACAAAAACCTCTTGAGCCTCTTGAGTTTTGCGGACAGTCAGAAATAGATGAGATGTGTATCTGCAGCTCGCGCCAGGCTGTTTTTCTCCTGTCAGTTCCTCACTGACCCGTCCAACACACTCACAACCCGGCACGCAGTGTTGTGGAAATGTGTCAGCTGTGCTTCCAAACTAACATCCGGACTCCACATGTGTGTTTTTGACTGGATCTGGGCTGCATTATCTCTCAGGCTTTAACTGAATGAGCTTGCCATTTTCTGCTCTCGTGGTTGTTTGCGAGTGTGAGGGGGGCAGGCTCGAGGCGCAGTCACTCTGTAAATCTTGCACAGTTACCTGTCTGCATTCCTCTGATATGGCTGCAAACAGGCTACACCACAAAAACAGTAGACTAACGAGACTACTCACAAAAACAAGGAGATGGAATGGTGGTTCAAGGCAAGGCATCAATACGTGGGTGTTCAGAACCTGTGGTGAGTTTAAATTGCATCCGTGTTTTTAAATTGGTTTTTATTTGGCAGGAGGTGTTTAGAGGCCCTTGCTGTCTGAACCAGCGACACTCTTGAACTTTTGAACCAGATGCCTGGATTAATAACTGTCCTGGGAGCAGCGGAATCTGGAAAACTATAATTACGGTTCATTAAAGAACATTCCTGGGGTCTGTTTCTGCATGTTAAGTGAGCTGCAAAGGTTGCAGGATACCTGGGCCCCTATCAAATGGGCAAATTTCATAGCTGAAAATGAGTTATGTCCTCTCGTGACGTGCACGAGGCGCCGCAAGACACACGTACAGTGTATTCACAGGCGGTTAGGGAAATGTGTGTGCATGCACATAGGCATATGTATATACATGAAAAACATACACCCACACAAAGAAATTCCCTGATTGTGTCCCATAGCAAACTGAACAGAGGTAAAGAGCTCTGAACAGCTTGGAAAACCAACCAGTGATTACTGCAATCATCCCTATGGTGTCCACAGTATAATTAGCTGAAACAGGCAATGCTGTATCTATAAATACCAGAGACTAAACAACAGTACACAAAGGGACAACCACAGTCAGCAAACCCCTCAAGTTACACTTCACTTCTTTCCCACAAGCTGTGACAGCGGCGTTCTCAACAAATGCTGCTGCAGCATTAGTCAGCGGTCGAACGGACGCTTTGTTGAGGTGTCCATTCTTTACCAAAGGCTCACCACGAGTTTCTGCTCCTTTCCTCTCACCTTCCTTTTTTTGTGTCCTTTTTCCCTCAGCCATCTCAGCCTCAGTTTTAAATTTCAAACCATCCTCAAACGGTGACAGAGGGAGCATCAGCTTATGAATGACAGGAGTCCTTCCAGGCTGCAGCAAGAAAGCAGAACTCAGCCTACATATTCACAACGTGCTAGCAAGCAGCAGTTGTGTGTACAGCCCCATGCAGCACATGTAGGGGTGTGAATAGTGCATCTGTCAGAAAGCCTTATCCAGCATGGCAGTAGCGACATACAAGCGGCTAGTCAATGGGGCATCTACATCTCTATGTCTCTGTTTATCGCCTATACTGCAGCCA
Organism: Mola mola; assembly: GCA_001698575.1. Lineage (NCBI taxonomy): Eukaryota > Metazoa > Chordata > Actinopteri > Tetraodontiformes > Molidae > Mola > Mola mola. Next base: position 1,310,022 of record KV751330.1, on the reverse strand, counting down.
GCCACTAGGGGGCAACCGAGAAGCTTTGGCTGCACGTTTGGTTACCTCTCATGTCGTCCATCTTTATTTGCAGCCTGTGGTTCACGCACGAGTAATACCTAAATCAATTGTCTGGCTCAATATATAATTCATTTAAAATTTGTTTTTTTTTCCTAATTAGTTAAGCTACTTTACAATCTTTCCAAGAAGTTCCCCAATGACTACAAGAACCCCTGACCTACATTCCTACCTACATCCTTACATTTACAATCCCTGCATTTCCTTTTATTGCTTTCCTTCTTGCAGCAGCGTCTTGTTTGCCTGACCCTACAGCTCCAGTCATCACCGTCCTCTTTACATACATTAAACTTTAGATAGATAGATAGATAGATAGAAATGATTCCTTTTCTTTATTTTGTTCATTAATTAGAAAAGGACACACACACACACACACACACACATGCACAAAAACAGAGAGCTAACAAACAAAAGCAGGAGCTGTCACAGTCTCCAGGCTCCAGTGTTTGCTGGAGCTTGTGACCCAAAGATGCTGATGTGTGGGGCCTCAAGTGACAGACGAATGCTCCTCAGCCCCGAGAACAATTAGCGCTGGCAGCACTGGAGACAGGGAGCGGGAGGGGGAGACGGGAGGTCACCAGATCCTCCACGCTACGAGAATTATTGACAGAGAGAAACAATCTGACAAAACCACTCCAATCTGGGTATCCGCGGAAAAGACTTAATCTCACATCGAACTAAATCAGTCTGTCTTGGCTACACAGCGCTGACAACTTTGGATCATTACACACACGCAGAGTGAAGCCTTTACTGCTTGCCAAAAAAACAAAAATAGTTAAATTGAAGAATTGTCCATGACTAATTGCAGCTTCACCACAATCCATCAAATCCCCAATGATCAGTGCAAATCAGTGTAAGGTTGAGCTCTGACACTTCGACCACAAATGAACACAGAGCGTTGTATTGTTAAGATAAAAAACAAGGCTTCTTTTTCACATGCTGTGAATTCCTGGCATGACTTCACAGGCCCTCGGTGTTGTTCTCTGTGCTCGTTGTGGATAATGCATGTTGGCGCTGGAGGGATCGTTCATGTACGCATTTGCCAGCAGGTGTGCTCGTTGCTTGTCGGTATCCGCCGTCTCAGTCGGGTCTGTGCATCTGTCGCGCCTCTTCAGTCATCTCATTCAGGGGGGAAACAAGCTGACCCCGTGTGATGTGTTCTTCAAAGAAACTGCGGATATTAACAACTCTGCGTTATTCAGTTCACAGTGTGTGCTCATCTAACAATTTCAGCCAAGAGGTCTCAGAAATTTCCATTTTGCATTGTTTTGTTCACTGCTGTAAATCAGGGGTTTGTATTGTAAGATAATAACTTCAGTCAGGAGGAACCACAATGGCACCTGACCTGAGTTCACTCAGCAGAGCAGTGTTATTTGTGTTTGCTGAAAAAGTAAATTCCACAAATACTGCGCAGCAAAGCAAGTCAGCTGCTGAAATAGACTTTGAGTGTGTTTGCCTAGTGCAGACATTTCATGATGTTAGTTTATGGCCTATGACATAAACAGCACATGGCATCTTAAAATATGCTTAAAAAAACCCAAACCATAAAATCAAACTCAACAATGTAAGACTGCTGGATAGGTCATAATAAAAGGACCGGCAGAGAGAACTGGACACAACAGGAGAAATTGTTGTGTTTAAAACACCGACTTCACAGGAGAACAAAACACTGTTCGGTACAAACAAGCATTTGGATCAGAGCTGCAGCTGCATTCTGGGAACGCCACAGCTGTTCTGGTCTGATGAAGGTGACCTCACCATAACCCAGACAACAGATGACATCAGAAAATATGACACATCTGGACGCTGTCCCACCTGGCCATCCTGCTCTTACAGGAAGAAGCCATAAAACACACACACACGCGGTAAAAAATTAGTCTGATATTCTTTGGTCTAAAGCTTGTTTTTGGAATCTCATCAAGTTCTGATTTGTTAACATTTATGAACTGTAATGAAGCCCTGCCACCAGGGGGCGTCTTGCATCAGCCTGTGTGCTCTACTCTGATACAGTTACTGACAATTCATTGCTTTGAGTAGTTTCATCAAGGAACTACTTTCTATCTGCATCATCGTGCAGAAGGAAGTGACCGTTACGGATCAAAGGCTGGCTAACTTTACAGCCACACTATTAATGATTACGTCCCGTCCTGTATGAACCACGAGCAATGTGCTGATTGGAAGCAGTGATACGGTGCAGTCCAAAAGAGAAAATAAAACCCGCTCTGACATGAAACTACAAAGAACATCTGCAGATCATCACTTCTGGAAAGAGACAGCACTGTGCATTTTATGGGAGCTTTGAGCCCCATAAATTAGGTGCAATCTAGCTCCATTACATTTGCGAAAAAGCAGAAATCTAAACAGCCTATAGCCCCAAAACTGAGCAACTTGACACAAAACAACCTACGAGCCAGAGGAAACATATGTAGCTCTGATTTTTAAGGATTTGTTGATTTAAGTTAAACTAACATTGTTCTACAGTGCATATCCTCTAAAGCTGCTGCAAGCCAACAGCCATAACCCTCAGGTCTCATCTTCCTCTCTAACAGGACAAACCTCCTCCCAGTTTAACAGGACTCATAAAATACACACGCACGCTCACACACACGCACTGACCCAACATATGTTGCTTTACACAGCACATATGCTCAAGGTGGCACTCCCCTCACTGTAAAAGCTATTGCCAGTGGTCCTGAGCAGTGTACAGTTACAGTACGGATGGTCCTGCTCGTAGATAATCCTTGGAGCACTGCAGGTTTGAGCGCAGGCCTGGCCTACCGTGCTGGCAGCGCCTCGGCCCTGGCCGCTCTCACACACAGCTATATTTCATCTGCTCATTTCTGGGGCTCAACAACTCGAATCCACAGCCGGGAGCCCGGAGAAATGTTCTGAGAGTGTGTTAGGGGGAGTTGGCTGAACATCGCACGGGCAAGTACCCTAGTAGTCATGTGCACACACACACAAACAGCAGTGGGAATTCCAAAGGAAGGGATAAAACGAGAGGGATGATAAAGTGAGGGGTGATTAAGGGGGTTACGGAGAAAACACAGAAGAACAAGGGAGGAGACAAAGAGTGCACGTCTGCAAAGAACTTTAACGGCTCAGCAAGCACGCTGCCACGTCAACGCAAGACAGATTGTCCACAAACACCAGGGCAAAGTCGAGAGGAGTTTTTCTCCTTGCTGACAACAACGCCTTCTTTCTTTCTGATGTGTCCTGCCAGCGCACATCCAGATGACTCTTCCAGCACATTTCCATTTAAAAAACACACAGTTCATGACCTCGAGAGGGACAAATACCTGTTTGATGTTCTGCCCCAATTTCCAGCCAACGCCCATTTTCAACAATTTCGCTGCTGTTTTCCACATCAGCACCATTAGGTGAGGACCGTATTTACTGTCAGAGTCCATTGCAGGGTAATAACACAAAGCCTTGTGTCTCTTTGCAAACATTAACATGAACGGAATGCTAAGACCTAATGACACACAATTACTCGTGCTGGAAGACTTCATTTTCATTTTTATTTGTCCCCATCTGTCCGCTTTCCTCCACCTCATGATGTGCTGCTGCCTTCTGATGGTGGCTCACATACCTGAAGCTCTGTTACCTGCTGCTCATTTCAGGGACGCACCTCAGTGAGAAAGTTCCACCCTGGTCTGCAGAAGCACCCCAGGCACGGCAGTTGGAAGAAAATGGTAATTACAAGCAAAGACAATCGGTGAGGTTCGGGTCAGTGAACAGCACATTGATTAAAGGCCAGTTGTGCAACACTCCTGGCAGCTTTCTGTTGTTTCATGGCAGGCCAAGCGTGATGAAGAGAGACCACTTTCACAGAGCGTCGAGCTGTCTGTCAGGGCAAACTTTGTACTTCTGCTCTGGTCCAGCACAGCAAGATCTTAACCCTTCTGTTGTCCTGAGGGTCCGAAATATGGGTTTAACAGCCCCCTGAAGTAATATTCTACAGCAAAAGGGGGGAAAAAAGTGAGAATTATTTATCTTGCACGATTAGAAAAAAGCATCCAAATACTCAGTTGGATTTTTAATTACTGTACAATCTGTGTTTTCTATAAACAGTACTCATTATTGACATTAGATTAACTTTATGAAATCCCAAAGGGATTGCAGTGTCATACCAGCAGCTCACAGAAATCAGTCAAAAATGCATGTTTTTACAATGTTTTTAACATAACATACCCACAATCCCCCAGAGCTCATATTTTGAAATAGTGCTCATCTCAAAAAAGTACAATATCATGGAAAACGTTTTTGAAACCCATTCAAAATGTTAAACTTTCATATATATATTCTATAGCTATGACACAAAAATAAAATATATTCAGCCTTCTTTGAAAGAATATTGTTTTTACAGTTGCAATAATATTTTCCAGTATTTTTAGATTTTATTTTTGGAGCTATAGGCCATACTTATCTAAATTAAGAGTAAAATGGTTTAAATACCTAAGTCATTTTATATATTAAACGTTCACTTTGTTCACTTGACCTGTTCAGACTTGGCCGAGATCAGTTTTTAGTTCCCGTGTGGAATGACCCTTTGGCTCCACCGTGTGTCCACACGTGTTAGTGCACAAACTCTCCTGCTCAGGCAACTTCAAATACCGAACGAAAGTGACCCCCACTGGGAAATTCTTTCCACTTGCTATCATAGAGGCACATAGTGTGGGTCAGTATATCAGTTACTAATCTGTGAGCACGCAACTTTTCATTTTAAAAATGACTGAGCCGCTGCAGAATTCATATTAGGAACAAGAAATTGCACACTCCTGGGCCTCAAGGCACAGCTGCCACCATCTGCATTTAGCACCACAAACTGCTTGCAATGGCATAACACTACAGTGCAAAAAGGTGAGCTGGGGGCATATGGAGGCCTTTGCAGCACGTTTACTCCATCTGAAGCAGCTGTCAGAGAAAGAGTGGGAAGAAATTAAAACAAAGAAGCAAAAAGGAAGCCATACAAGGAGAACAGATATAGAATTTATTGTCAATATCAATTGCAAAAAAAAAAAAAAAAGAGGTGACACAGCTTGAAACAGGTAATATAGAATTTATTTTTAACCAGAAGTAGGAAAATACATAGGTAGGTGTAAAGGAAACAAGCAGAACCTGTAGTCAAAACAGAAAAAAAAAAATAAAATAAAACTAGTCCAAAGAGGATCAAGAGGACGGCTAAGGGGTACAACAGAAAGCATTGTTTACCATTCAGTTTCTTTTAAAACAGTATGTATTGATTTGAAAACAGCTGCCTTGATTTCTCATCTGGGTTAATGGACATTCTACAACATTGTGCAAGTGTTTTGTCGTTTCTTTTTTTTGTTTTTTTGCTTTTTGCTGGTATTTCATGAATGGTAAACAATAGTTGGTCCAGTGCATAAACACAGTGACACAGATCAATATATTTACTCAGCTGACTACAGATAGACAATCCTGATCATTGAACAACTACCACTAGATCAGCAGGGAGAAGCTGATGAGCAAATATACAAGATGGATGATAAAAGAGGAAGCGCACAAAAAAAAAAAAAAAAATGTTCAGGAAACTGTACGTTCTGGAGGGTTGAAGATGAGTGCTAAAAGGAGAAAGAAAATGACCAGTTTGAAAGTAGAAAGCTACATTTTCAAGATAAAATAGTTAAAAAAAAAAAAAAAAAATGTTCAGGAAACTGTACGTTCCGGAGGGTTGAAGATGAGTGCTAAAAGGATAAAGAAAATGACCAGTTTGAAAGTAGAAAGCTACATTTTCAAGATAAAATAGTTAAAAACTGAATGTGTCTGACTGTTTCTAGGGGTTATTGCCAAGTTTTTTTTTCTGGAAAAATGTGTAATTAAAATGAATCGAGTAACAGAACCCCAACAGGGAGGTGGGTTTGACTGTGGATGCATGTGATTCAAGGAAAAAAGGACAAGAGTACCTTGCTTTCCTTACAGCCCTACTGTTTCATGAAAACGATGGGAAAAACGAAAGCCAATGAATGGTGAAACAGAACTGAACTGCAAGCAGCTTTGGTGTGCACCATAAGAGATGCAGCCTTAGGAGTAAAAAAAAAAAAAAAAAAAAAGAGAAAGAAGGAAAAACACACTACCCTTAAGTAGCAGACTATGAAACAATGCAACAATGAAAAGTACAAATTCAAAATGATCACTTGCTTAAACTTATAGGGCAACACCACCGCTCTGTGATCAGCCTTACTTTCAGTCACAAGCCGTAGTCTAGCTTATCAAGAGATTGATGGGGAGGTCAACAACAGAAAAGTTCATTGTGTCAAATCAGTGACTATCAAGTGTAAGAACTGAACCACTGTGATGCACAAGAAGAGAGTGAGTTGGACTAGTACTCAAAATCAACACAGGGTCAGTCTAGCTACCTGCGGAGGGTCATTAGTTATGTCTTACAATGACGTTTTACACCAGTCTGAACAGTGTTCTCTAGAAGTGCACTCTGCGGCTGGCGCCCGCAACATCCCAGATAAAGCTAAAACAAAAAGTATAAATCCCTGTGCTGAAAGGTTTTGTTTGACAGATTCCGTAGATGCAGGTACTTTTCCTCTGATAATCACTCAATCCTTCATTCTACGAGGCTACATAAGAAACATTCATCTCCTCTAAAGATCGACCCATCGTGATTTCTACAGAGGATTTGGTTTGTGGTGGTAGAGTATACGGGAGGAAAAAATAAGAGTAAAAACAACGTAGCAAACATAACACCATCATAGAATTCATGATTTACACACCAATAGCACAATTCAATATCTTTTTAGAAAGGAAACATGAGATACATCTTTTATTCACACTTTACAAAAAAAAGCTAGTCTTTAAATCTACAACAATACTAATGCCATTCAGGAAACAAAAGTTCAAACTAGACACATTGGATTTCATTGGAAAACAAAGTTAAAAACAAACGCGGGAAGGGGGACAAGAGACCTTCCTATTTACTTGCTTCCCTCTTTAAAAATGTCAACATATACAATGAGATCTTTATTTGCTAATATTAACAAAAGGGGAGAGAGCGGTGCTGTTTTGGAATATGCTAAGTGCTCATCATCCGATGTGCCTGTGTGACAGGGTGGATGTTGAAATAATCATCTCACTGCTACAAGGGTTGTCTTGTCTGTCTGAGATGTAACACATTTCATAACAACATATCTGTCTGCTTTTATAGGGAGATTTAGCTGAGCTCAGTGCCCCTCCGAAAGCAAAATGCAAACTGGGCTTTCCACCTTTGCTGGTCCAGAGGTAGGGGGTCCTAGGATGGCACGACAGCTGCAGTGACATGGGTACGAGAACTATTCAAAGTGGTCGAGTGAAGAAATTTAAAACGCAAAGCTTGAAAAGAGGGGAGGAGGGTATAGGGTGATGGACAAGTGTAAGGGGATTTAAAATTGCCAGGGAAGGGCTACAGATTTTTGGAGGTCTTTATGTGCTAATGTACAAAGGAGGAGCAAAACAAACCTGGAGTGTGGATTTATTAAAGACGCCTACTTATGTTTTTGTAAGAGGGGTCGGCGGAGAAAGCATACCTGATTATTAGAGCTCAATGAATAGAAAGGATATACACATCATCATAACATTGTCATGGCTCATAAAAAAGGAAAGCAACATTAACAAAAACCCAATAAAAGGACATAAAATCTTCACAAATGTTTCAACAGTATTTAAAAATAAGAGAAAAGGTTGTTCAAGCGTTCGTTGTGTGTAAATAGTGCAAGACAAAGACAACTGCTACAGTGAGGCACAATGTTTTGTTTTACGATGTGGGATTTACGTAGGTTGCACCATTCACACGCCACTACTGGGAGTGTGTGTGCGTGTGAGCGCGCGCAATATTCTTTAAATGAACAGATGTGGACTCATCCTGGCGTGTCCTTTTGTCCGAACCGATGGCAGCAGTGTGGATCGATGGCTTCGTTAATGGGCGAGAAGCAACAGGCAGTTTACTCTGTGTCTATTTACAGTTGAAGCAAAGTGCCGACAAAAAAATGAATCAACAGGGAGGGGAGGAGGTAAAATAAAACAATACTGATACATTAATTACAGTTAATCTTAAAGGAGTGCAAAGAAGTGACAGCGAATGTCTTGAACAACCTTTTCTTACGTCTTTTGTACAAGCTGGTAATATCAATTCATCTTAACATTAACTGGATAAAAATTTAGCCATAGTTTACAATACAATCTTTTTCCTCAAATCTGATCATAATTTACTCTTAGTACAAAAAAACGCCAGAGAAAACAGGTATTTTGTGGTTCATATACAATCATGTAAAGACTGAGTCTAGATTTCTATTCTGTACAAACACTTGTGAAAAACCACTGCTTTTGTTAATGGAAATTATGACGGGGGAAAGTCACTACTGGCCTCAGAAACAGTGCTACAGATCTGCCTGCAAATTACCTGTATTGTTTGTGAGCTTGCATGGAGGGAGTTGGATGGCAACTCCAGACAGTGAAAGGAATGCTGGTTTTACTCCATTGTGTCAACCATTACTTGCTCTCTCTGCCTAAAAAGCAATCAGGACAAAAGGTAAGATTTGTGAAAGCCCCTCATCGCTTTGCCCATCAGCCTGAATCCCTTGCCTCTTTGACCAAAAAAAAAAAAAAAAAGCACAAAACATGTGGGCCACATGAGCTCTTAAGCACAAGACTAGCTGAACAACGATACAAGCTGGGGTGAAACAGTCTGGATACAGGATGGTAGTTCCTCTCAATTTCTTATCATCTCCCTACTTCACAAATTACAACTATTTACTGCTTATGTGAAAATTGGGCAGATGTAGTTATTGGACATCTGGTTTATGAGGCATCTGTGGGTTTTGATGGCTAATTCATCAGGGCCAGGTCAGAGGTGTAGACTATCTTTGTAGCACCACGGGAGGCCTTGACCACACAATAAAGGCCTCAGCACCACAGAATGACAGCAGGAAATCTCACCTCACGTGAGTTGCGCTGCATCCGCCTCTAGGGATGCTCCCCTACCGGCTAAAAAGCTCCTTTACCCCATGACATCCGGCTCAACTAGTGTGCTCATTCTAGAAAGACAGAGTACACTGGCCAGAATACAGGGAGGAACGTGAGCACAAGCCACGATGGAGGGGCTGAGACCAGCTAGTCCGCTGTCATTGCTGGTTTCAGATTTATACAGGACAGGCAGAGCAGCCACTGTCAAACTTTCCAGGTGAAAGTCATCCCCTCGGACATCTCCGAGCCTCCTCTTGCTCTTAAACCAAATATGCCCCGTGTGACTGATCTCAACAAGCTACCATCCCCCCTGTTTGAAAGACTGACTATGTGTGGTGGGTGGAATTGAAGAGGAAAGGAGTCCAAAACGCAAAATTTGATACATGAACAGGATTGAATCAAGCATTTAAAAATAGAACAAAAAAGGAGAAAGAAATAAAGAAAAATATATAATATCTATAACATTATACGAAATCCCTGTCAGCCAGACCTCACTGTACGAATATTTTACAGGTTGTGGTTTTGTCTTCTTCCTCTCCCACTGTGATGGAGGGAAGAGCTGGTAGAATTGACCGAGGGGGAGGCGGGGGATGGAAAGGGAGAGGCTATGGTGGCAGCTCCCTGTGGTGGTGTGGCAGGGACTCACTACCTACGTGAAGGCAAATGGAGCCCATTGATCTGGGGGGGCACATTGAGGAGAAGCTCCAGCTGGGCGAAGAGGGAGAAGTGGTCGGAGGGGATGAGGGGGTGTGGGCAGCCGGTGACATTGTTCTCTACGAGCCAGTGGGGGTCCAGGGGGCCTAAGATGCCCAACACGTTCAGGTGAGGCTTTGAGTAGAAAATATAGTCAATGACACCCTGAGAAGAGAAGAAAAGCAGAGTCAAATTAAGAAAAAAAACTAAACTTTGTATTTCTGGGTATGTAACTAACAACATCATGAACTGCAACACATGTTCCATTAACACATTCACCTTGAAGTCGAAGGTGTAGTTTGTGTAAGGCATCAGGCCATTCTCATAAGCGCTCTTCAGCTTGAAACCATGGGTGATCATGCCGTTAGACGTGCTGTTCTTGCCATTGCAGTTGAATTTGGTCAGACTGTCGCTGTATCGAAGCTCCTTGAAGTCCTTGTGGGTGCAGTCCACACCACCGGAACTGAGGTACTCCACCACGCCTGATCATAGCACAGAAGAGAAGTTTTCGTCATCAGATTAATTAGGCAAATGGCACTTAAAGATCCCAACAGACCAACCCAAGTGTTTTTAAACTTTTATCATAGATACAGCTAAATGGCATTTCATAAAGTACAAACATAGGATACCTTAAGGTTATTTGCCATTCTAGGGGTAAGAAGAAAGTGGTTAAATCACACACTACAATAAAAAATTATTTTCAAATTATGGAAAATTTTGGGGCAGCACAGTGGTGTAGTCGTTAGCGCTGTCACCTCACAACAAGAAAGTCCTTGGTTCGATTCCCATGTCAGGGCGTTTCTGTGTGGAGCTTGCATGTTCTCCCTGTGCCTGCATGGGTTTTCTCTGGGTACTTCGGCTTCCTCCCACAGTCCAAAAATATGCAAACTGGGGGTTAGGTAAATTGGTCACTCTAAATTGCCCGTAGGTGTGAATGTGAGTGTGGATGGTTGTTTGTGTCTATATGTCAGCCTTGCGATGAACTGGCGACTTGTCCAGGGTGAACCCACCTTCGCCCCAAAGATACTGAGATAGGATCTTAGCTGTTCCTAGGATGGTGCTCTGCTGGACAGATATATCAGATGTAATTCCTGGGATTTGTTGGAGCCACTCTCCCAGCTTGAGGCTTACAGACCCGAGTGCTCCAATCACCACTGGTACCACTGATGCCTTTACTCCCCACATCCTTTCCAGCTTCAATTTCAAGGCCTGCTCTTTTGTCACCATGATCAGTTCCTCTGTGCTGTCCCTGAGACCAGCCTTCTCCAGCCACTGGTATGTTCTCTCAATATCAGCCACTTCTCTCTTCTTCTTTCTCCTCACTGGGTTTCTGCAGCCTGAGGTATTTACTTAGCAGGTCATCATTGGGGGTCATCTTCCTGATGAATTCCTAGATCTTGGTTGATTCATCTTGGATAGTGACTCTGACACTGACTAATCCTTGGCTTCTCTCTTTCCGCTTAGTGTACAGCCTCAGGTTGCTGGACTTGTGGTGAAACCCTCCATGCATGGTGAGGAGCTTCCTCCTCTTGATATCAGTGGCTTTTATCTCCTCCTTTGGCCAGGTTATTAAACCAGCAGGGTATCTGATGACAGGCAGGGCATGGATGTTGATGGCTTGAATCTTGCTCCAACCATTCAGCTGACTTTTAAGGACCTGCCTTTACTCTACGTAGGCATTTGGCTGTGGCTGACTTCCTTGCGGCCTCTTCACAATTCCCATTTGCCTGCGGGATCCCAAGGTGTTTGTAGTTGTCCTGAACATCAGCTTTGTTGCCTTTCTCTCTCTCTCATAAATCTATATAGACCTACATTTAATAAAGAATCAGTCCATTTGGTCGTATTTATCTATTTTCCTTAATTAAATTAACAGTTTCTTTGCAAGAAAAATGACAATGATATAATGAGTATACCCAGGATCAGTGGTCGGATGCAGCACATCTCCATTTAGCCTAATTTACTTACCAGAGTCAGGTAAAGAGTTGAGGTCAGCGCACAGCACCAGTGGGATGGCATTGGTTTCACCAGAGACAGAGGACAACTTAAGGCTGCGTGTAGCCTTGTCCACAATGTTCTTCACCTCTGACAGGAACATCATAGTCTGGACCAGCTTGACGTCAGAGTACTCTGGATCCCAGTGCATGTGGGCATTGGCTACAAGGAGCAGCTGCTTCTCCATGCCATGCAGTGACTTTCCAGCTGAAGTGAGGGAGAGGTAAGCACAGGGAAGTGCAACAAAGAATGAAATTTTATGGACCACAATGGGAGTCAATTCAGGAATAGAGAAAGAGTTGCCGATCATAAAGAGTGCCAAATGAATCTCAGGATCTACTCACAGGAGACCTCCATCATCTCTTTTCGGACCTCAAGCAGTACAGCTACTCCAATGTTGTCCTTTGTCATCACCCGGTTAAGCATAGCCTCCGAGCCCTCAGAGTTAGCCATGGCCAGCTGGTTGAACTCCACTGTGTGCTTCTGCACTGCACTGAACCTAAACAGAAACAGAGAGTTGTGGAGCGAGGGCTTAATATGGCTTGTGTAAGCAGTGTTAAGATTAACTGAATACAAACAAGATCATTTAAAATAATTCGTCATAGACTTCAGGCTCAAAATTATCATTGCTGTCTCCCATAGTGGCTCATGCATGATAATACTTGATGTATCTTATTCCAAATTGCTAATGTAATGTAAAAAGATAGCTCCCCACTGAGTCAAATTAAGTCAATTTGATAAACTGTAATGCCACTGAATTTTAGGGAAACAGTGATTTTAATGTGAAGGGAACATGTACATTTTTTTTCTGACCCATCTTAAAATTGTGAATCTCTTTCTTTGTAACAGTAACATTAATGACATTATTGCTCAAAAAATAGCACTGAAAACGTAAACAGATTCAGAAATTTACTTTTAAATTTAACATTTGCTGTTATGAGAGTTTAAACTACCATTGGACAATACAGGTGAGTAATTTATGTTTAACTTTAGTCAAAAAGTAGAAGTAACAATTCATATTAAGTCACACATTTTAATAAAGACTAAGAGAAAATGTATAAATTCATTACATTATCTTGAATTTGAACTCAAAATAGAAGTTTTTTTTACAATAATCAGCCAAATGACTTTATTATTTAAAAATATTAAGTAAAACTAAAAAACAAGTTTAAAATGATCTTTTACAATTTCCAATTTTAAGCAACCCTCCTGGCCATTTCAGCATTGATTTCTGGAACTAGAAGGTGTTCTTGACAGCATCATGACATACCATTTGGCACCGACTCCACTTGGCCATAAAAACAATCTAGATTTCAGAGTTTACAAGGTACACATGAACACACAAAGAAGTGCCTGTGTGTGTGTGAGAGAGATATTGTCACTCAGGCTGCAGCCACAAACATACCTGTTGGTGGAAATTTTTGTTATATGTCTGGTTTTATTTTTAAGTAATAACCTGGAGAGCTTTGTGAAATTCACTCAAACAAAAAAATCTACCCACATTCGCTACCAGGCAAGAGGTCATTTCAGACCTTGTCTCCCTGGAAAATAAAATTGTAAGCACATACTTTTCTGTCCTGTAGAAAACTGCACAACCATCCACATGTTTACGGTCCGACTCTGACATGGTCCTGGCTCGTGACTTCGGACTGAAAAACCCGTCATATCCTTGCTCCTTTAGCTCTGGCAAGAAGAAACTGTAATACTGCTCCGTCTCAACTTCCTGCAATCAATAAAAACAAACTTGTGACAGGATGGACAATAGGATGGTTTATGTAAAGAGCACGCATTAACCTAAACATGTCTTTTAAAAGAATGACAGTTTTTGCACCAGTTGGAGTAGTAACAACATTTGCAGAGTAAAGTGTACAAAGTCAGAGAAAATAATAATGCCAAATAAGGAAAACGTTTGGGAGTTATTCATGATGTGACTCATGAATAACATGAATAACCATATAAAATTCATGTTTCACGTTAATCCAAATTTTTGTGAATATCTGTGAAAGATTGAAAGAACCAAGCAACACGGATGCACCAACTTATAATATACAAACCTAATTCTAAAAAAACTTGTGGCTTTGTGTAAAATGCTAATAAAAACAAAATAAAGTTATTTGCAAATCCATCTCAATTTATTTAAATTTTTTATTTATTTATTTAATTTCACTTGACTTCAGCACAAAGAAAGGATATTTCATTTTCAAACTGATTAACTTTATTGTTTTTGGGTAAATATATACAAATTTTGAATTTGATACTGAATTTAGGTTTATTGAATAGAGTCAAGACCAAAAATAGTGCATCTAAAAAGTGAGTATTTGTTGCTTAACACTTTACAGGCAAGTTTCATTGTCTGGTCCCTGATACAACCACTCCAATCCTTAATCAATCTGCACTGAAATACAAAATAAATGTTGACTTCTGTGACAACTAAAAATGTGTTTTAACATCTATGTCTCACCTGCAAACTGATGATGTCTGCGTTGCAACCCAGAATCTCCTGCATGATGTTTTTTTTCCTGTACTCCCAGTTTAGAGCCCAAGAGGGGCAATAGCCATATAGCTGTCGTGTGGCATACTTATCACACAGTACGTTGTAGCACATCACAGAGAAGAGTGCTGAGGGGAAAAACACAGAAGGCATATTTCAGAAATCTTAAAAGATGTCTGAACCTTTCAACTGCTAAAGCTAGGGGAGACTTAAAACTAGACAAGACCTGTGCAGTATCCTTTTACCTGTCAGCACATACACATTTTTTATGCAACATTTTATTAAACGAGCAAGCTCTCTGCCAATCCAAAAATGTTTTATTTGAATTTAATTAAAATGTTTCTACAATGAGTCTTATAAATTTGACAATTTGATGTGGGGAGAACTAGTCCAATCATCTGCAGGTTTAAGCAGCATTCAGCATCAAATTGAACATGAAAACAATACAGCTATGGCCATCTCATACAGGGTCAGCTGACACAAGTGATACTCAACGCATGTAAAAAAAACTCGGTTGGGTATCCCTTGGAATATTGTACAGATGTATAGATTTCTGTTAGATTTTATTTCAGGTTCAAACACAGAAAGTGTACATGATGTAGATGTCAGAAGTATTGTTTTTCTGCTTGGCCATAACTTTTCTACTCACACACAACCAGATTTGGATCTTTAATACTACTTTATGAATGATGATAAGAATAATTTTTTAGTCTTTTTAGATGTTCAACACATTTGATTTAATGCATGTAGTCCCTACCTGAGGGCCAAGTCCGGTCCGGTTCTTGGAGTGAAATCCATGACCGAGCTGGAGGCTGCTCTGTTGGTACTGAGCAGAGTGAAAAATTAATCAAAATGGGTAATGACATGAACAAATTCACCATTTCACAGCATCCTCATCTACATAAATGACTGAGCCTTTTGGGGACATAAAACAACTGTTCCACTATTAACACTGCTTTAGAGAGTAGGGGGCACTTACTGCGTTTAATAGCCCCTGCCAGATTGTCTAACAAGTAGTTGAGCAGTCTTCGCGTGCCATCAGGTTCCTGATAGAGGCTCATAATGTCTTGTGCAAGTGGATTTCCTGGTAAAAGAAAAACAGGCATGGCTTGATCATTGCAAAGAGATCCATGAGATTTCAAGGTTGGAATGGCTACAAAGCACATTGATAAGCCACTCACCTTTCAACCCCAGTGTTTGTAACTGAAATAGTTTCCCCAATTCAAATGGCAGAACCCGCAACTGGTTGTTATTTAAAAGCAGCTCCCTGTGGAGGACATCATCCGACTTCATAATTTTTAAAAAACATGATTTATTACACTGATAAAGAATGTTTATGGCTTGCTTACTGAATCCATACTGATTGCAAAGGGGGACATTTTACATTAAAATGAAACAACTCAGTATATGGGCCTGAAAAATATTAAAAAGCCAGAAACAAAATGGCAGATATGCAAAAGCACGAGCGAGTTCGAGAGCTAAAATCAAATTCACCCTAGGAGAGCTGGTCTTTTCTATCGTTTCAAAAGTAAGCGGAAAATGTACAGATTGGTTACCCACCTGAGAGAAACCATGTTGCCGAGCTCAGCCGGCAGGCTCCTGATTTTATTGGATGAGAGATCCAAGTACACCAGGTTGTGTAGTTTGGCAATGTCTGGTGGGATGCGTGACAGCGAGTTGTCACTGATGTGAAGGGCAGTGAGATGGGTTAGAGACCACAGGGCTGTGCTGAGACTCTTGACTCGGCCTGCGGTGTGAAAAAGACAGACCCAAGGATTAAACCACAACAGTTAACCAATATTCCCCTTTTACCAGAGGAAAAAACTTGGAATAACTTTTTACCCGAAGGTCCATTTGTTTCAAAATAATAGACTGGCTAACAAAATTATTTAAAACATTCAACATGTTGCATCTGTAGTAAAGAATTTCTCTAGTGACCTCTCAACATTAACCTATTAACTGGCAGGTAGACAGTAAGTTCCTTTTTTCAATAAGAAATATCCAAAACACAGTCCCAATTTCAGTACTGTTTAAAATGTATATATAGTGATTGACGGGTGACGCACATTTTCACTTGTCAACTCCTGTTCATTTTTTCTTTTTTGGTGGGGGGGGGCCTAGTCTTTAGGCAATACAATGAATTTGATTTGTTTTCCCCATCCTTTTTAGATTACTTTGTGTTCTTCAATTGTAATTCAAAAGATATGGCACCAAGAACAGTTTATCTGTGGTGGTATAAGCAGGCATATACGTATTTCCTTAATCCAAATAACAAAAAACCTTCACTTAAGTGCAAAAAACATAAATAACACATAGCCTGTGGTCTCTACAGTTTCTATTGAGGGCCAGCTGCTAGATCCTTGTTTCCAGCTCTTTTAGAGGTCATTTTCAGTAAATAAACAGATAGTACTTGGGTTACACCAAGCCTACTTTAGTTGAATAAACACAAACATGGCATCTAATGTTGCATTTTATGAATTTATTTAGAACTATTCCAATAACACTTTTCATAACAATTCACATACACATTCACATGAGAGCTTCGTGTAAAAAAAAAAAAAAAATAAATAAAAGTAGGTAGCATATAGGTTTATGCTTTTCTGCTGTGACTGTCTTGACAATGCTGGTAATTTACATTTAACAAATGAAGTGACCCTTGGCTGATTCTCTGCGACATTTGCAAGTGATGCCTCTTGAACCCACCCGTCCCTGACTCACTTGTGTACCTGACAAAGACTACACATGTATTACAACAAGCATGCGGCATCTTAGCACCGGCGCGCTCGACTCTCATGAAGTTTTTTTCAAATGTGAGACCTCCCAAAAGGTCTGTTTGTTTAATAGAGGTAACTTTGTTTCTCACTCTGCGTATTAATTCAGTTTTTTTTACGATCTGCCAGACTATTTTGCTCCATTGCTGTTGCGTTGTTTGCCTTCTTTGATGTCGGGGTTCTGGGGTGTGTAGTTCTTTTGACTTGCAATAAAGTGTTGGCTCACTAAAAGAAAATTACAAAAATGGCTGCCAATTGCAGTCAACAGGTGACGATTGAAAAAACCTTAAAAGAAAAAACAAAATAACTGTAGATCTTGATCGTTTTAATCATAAAAAAAATTAGGGAGACGTAGGTCACCTACTCCAGTTGCAATGGTCTAAGACTTCATTCCTCCAGTAATTATTTGTCTCAGGGAGCATTGACAGGAGAAGAATAAGTGGTGAAATTGTGCGCGGACGCAGGTAAGAGAGACAAAGCATGACCAGACTATCATATTTTATGCAAACAAAAAACTGCATAGTGACAATAAATTTCATAGATGATAATGCAGACTGGGACAATTCTTCTATATTTTTATTAATATCACTTTGGAGAAGGAGAAAGCAGCTAGAGATTTATTGACATCATCATCCAACCGATACCCCCACAAAAATAGGTTTGACAACTGTATCACTCTCTCTACCTCTTCGGCAGTTCTGTTCATTGTGTTTAAACCTGGCATTCTTACATGGCTGAAGATAAAAGTTAGCAAACACTAATAATATTGGTATTACACTACTGATTGAATTACATTCCAGTGGTGTCAGCACACCATTTAATTCTTGACTTGTAGAATCAAAGCATTTCTCCACTACTCTGTGTTGTGCAATCAAAAGTTATTAAAAAAAAAGGGTATATGAGATTATTTCCACCCTGGTCAATTAAATAATCTGCTTAAATGGAAATGTGTTGACATTTTCACTGCACAACCATTTGCTCTGGTGCCTGTCTCACACACATACACACACAAAGGGAGGTGTGCAAACAAGATAAAAATAGGGCAGTCTACCAGCAATCTAATATAATTTACACAAACATAACAAAAAGATTATACAAAGAATACAGTTTACTGATTTCTATAATGCATGCAATGCAGAAAGGTAGACTGACCCTGCAGTCTACCCATAATTGTTTGGGTGGTCAATTCAAATCCTATTCTTAGATAAATTAGTGTAGTCAAGTAGTTTATAATTGAATGCAAGAAGTAAAACTTCCTATCTGTTATTGCTTAAAAAAAAAAAAAAAAAAATCCAATGCCAGTTTTTGGGACTTACTCTCACTCCATGGCACACTTGTGACACACATTTCTTGTGTTTTTTTCTTCTCCGTGTGTGGTTGTTTGTTACAACAAGGAAACAAGCTTTGTTTCAGAAAAAGGAAGGAGGCAGAGAGAATGAAGACAGCTTAAGAAACAGAAAAGTTGGAAAACTCTTATCAGAGCAAAGACTTTGGTTCTCGATTGACTAATCATTTGCCTACTGTGTTTTAATTCCATCTTTAAGTAAAGGGTCAGGGTGCTAGGTAGTTTAAGAGAGGGTTAATGAGCAGTGATTATTAGCCCGATAGTCCTAATAATTAAACTGGTGACCGGAGATTTGTTCCCATTAAGTTTTGTGGAAGCAGAAGCTGAGAGTTGGCTGGAGTAAATGCCACGAATATGCACAGACTGCCTATTACTACAGACCTTACAACCCTAAAGCTACTGTTGAGGAGTGGGGCGTATTGGCAAAGATGTGTACCTGTGTATGTTTCCATTGATGACTATTTATTTGCAGAAATGTGAGTGTTATATTCTAATGTTCTCTGAAAGCCACATAGCTGTTATATAGCAGGCTATAACAAAGTTCAAAAGGGAAAATAATGAAATTATTACAGCTCAAAAACGTTTGTTCACTGTACCTCTGAGGTTGTGCACTTCTGTCTGTTTACAATAACTTATATTTAAGAAATAGTCAATGTTTATGAGAACTGACAATATAAAAGTAATGCCTAAAAAAGGACATGCAGCCTAGTGCCACTGGGGAAAGCGGGAGCCCCATAGAAATTCAAATATTCAGATTCAGATTCAGATTCAGAATACTTTATTTATCCCTGGGGGAAATTGTTACAAAAAATATCACCCACTTACCGCTTATTTCCAGCTCGGCCCAGTATGACTTCTTCCCGTTGGCCGCCTCCTCGGTGGACATAATTGTGTACATCCGCCTGGGATCCGGCGGGTCATATTTTTCCTTGGGCATTCCTATAACACTAAAAAGATAATTGACAATCAGCATCCGCAATAATCAAAGTTGCAAACACCCCCTCACACCCTTTAGCTTTTGCATAATTATTGCATTTTCACACAATATTACACCATTAACTAACAGTTGTAATAACAACTGACACGATCACATGCATGGATGGCAAACACTCAAATAAGGCCAAACCAATGCCTGCATTGATTCCCCCATATAATGCTTACCTTAAACTGGCATCAACAACTCCATACACTCACAAGTAAAGCTGAATAACTATACCAGTCACTACTAGCTGTATATTAAATGAGACATAATGGCCCTTCCATCATCCTTACAAAAACATTACACATAATGCAAAAAGGGGTTTGTCCTCCAAATTATACATGGCTGTCTGAAGCAAAAAAAAAATTAAAAAAGAAACCTGGGAGGGTTCCCCCTACAGCAAATAAGTCTAATACCATGTACATTAATTACCACATATTAAAAACTCTCTAGTGCCCCCTGGGCAGCCCATCTGACACATTTTCTCCTCCAGTAATCCACTCCGTTAAGCCACTCACATAAACGTCATATTTAAGCAGAGACTCCAATGATTCCGGTAGTTTGCTGTTTTACGTCTCTACAACCAACCTCAGACATATACAACCCAAAACAGGGCAGCTATAAACCAGACTTTCTTGCCATAATCGTCAAACCAGAAATCGAGTCTTGCCTTTGATGGTTTGATCAAAGGCTGTTTCAAGGGCATAATCAATTCTAAATAAAACGCTCCTGAACAATTATCCTTAGCCTCTGGCTTATTGGCTACTAGTGGCTACTCTTCATCTAAGAGCAGCCTAGACTAGACCATCCATACCATGGCCAAGCATGTTTCACATGCAAAGTCTGGACTGTTGGCAGGTGCGAGTGCTCAGAAACAGCACACTTGGAAGGTGTGCTTCGACACAGTATGGTTGCTCATGTGCGAGCGCAAACACGCACACAACGCAAACATGACAATATAAATGACCACCCCCCCATCATATCCTGCAGCCTCCACAAAATCCCATCACCACGTAGCATCATCAAAAAAATCCCCAAATCTGAGTGTGCCATATCTTCACAAAAAGTCTCAAAATAAGCCATAAAGTCAGTACAGTTGCAGTCATGTTCGGCCAACATGATGATGTAATTACAAGTAGTAATCCTGCTCAGGTCCAAATGTACTTAGAATAGTCTGAGTGCAAACCAGCCGAGGACTGGCGAGAGGGGACAATCATGCTATGGCACAGTGCAAAACAACTGAGCCAAGAGTGATTGTGCTCTGTCTGGGCTGGATTTCAAGGGTATGAGCGAGATTACTGGGTTAGCAAAATATGTTGACTCTCAAGACCGAGTTTTCACAGTGCACAGATATGCTGAAGGATGTGGGTGTTTTGGTTTCACAAGTGACCCTGGTAATGTTGACTTTGAGCTCATCCTGTCCGTCATTATCATAGTTATAACATGTTATAAACAGGGAGAGGATACGTTCTTGTCCTTATGAATCAATATTCTTACCTTGTCCTGTGTGAGTTATAGATTTTCATTTGCAGTGGCACTTATTTATACTACAATATTCACTATGTCACTAAATTATGTCTTTAATCTCTTTTATGTTAAATTAAAGACTTAACCCATCATCATGGAAATTCTCAGGTCAGCAGTGCCACAGAAGAACAAATCAAGGGGACAAGGGAATAAGAAAAATATAAAATACAGTTTAAAACAAAAATTGTTTCATGGGGAAGCATCAGATTTCACTGCGCTTCCACAGCTACACTGTGAAACTAAAACTCAAAAACAGCAATACAATACATATTGACGGTGTCAAGATTGTTCTGGCCAAAGTACAATGTGTACAAACATCACACCAATACACTTTTTTTTTTTTAATCTGTCAATCTACATGTGTACCAAATTTTGTCCGTCAGCGTGAAATTTGCCACAAGTGGTGGTCTTTAAGCGCTCGCGAGCCATTATGCAGCAAAACCTTTATAAAACCATACAAAAATTTGCAACATGCTTCATGTACACAATGTTCCTTGATTTGTATAATTCATTGGTGAAATTATAAGAATGATTGATAAAAATAATAACTCAATTTCGAAAGGGCACTTGACACCTAATGATAATAATAACAATAACAACAACAATAATATCACAGAGAAGAAGAGAAACTGAGATAACAATAGTGATGAATATTTATTATTTGATTATTTTAGCATAAACTAAACAGATAACTATTAAGATTTTATGTTTAACTTAACCTACCAAATGTAACATCACAAAATTTCACCTGAATACTTTAGACAAAGGACTTTTATATTATTAAACTAAGGCAAAGTTAAAAGAAAAGGTTGCTGTCTGCAGTTTGAAATGCAACAAACTAACGATACCATGTGCATTTAAAGTGTTTACATGAATGTTGTGATTGGATTGGAGCTAACGTTACATAATAAACACTAAAAATTCTGTTCCCATAACTCTACGCTCAACTGTCGTTAACAGTCGTATAACGTTGAATATTTAATTAAGTTAGTCAAAGTTATAAATGAAAGACCAATTTAAAAATGACTCTAGCTAGCTAACGTTAGCCAAAACGAAACGGTTTTCCCATCTCATTGTCTCTAGCTGTTTAGCCTAGCCTAGCCTAGCCTAGCCTAAACGAGTAGCTATCAATCTGCACATCTCAAATGCTAAATAGCTAACGCTAGCCTACTTGCTAACTAACGAAATAGGAAACGTACCCGTAAAGTTAGTGACGTCGCGGAATTCACTAACTTTACGGGTATACTCAGAATTATAATTATTGTTAGAGTTATTATAAAACACTTAAAAACATTATAAGACGATGACATGCAATTGTTGTTTACATAATAGCAAAGCCCCCCCAACTGGCGAATTAAAAGCTAGGCCATGAAACATCGCATTTGTTAGCTGCCGCTAGCTGGCTTCCAGCGTCGAGAATTACTATCAGCTCAGATAAACATTGGCCAAACGAGTCCACAGAGCAAAGCAATTTTGGCTTTGCAAGCGATTGCGAGCTTTTTAGCCTAGCTGGGCTTAGCTTGTTAGCCCAAAGCTAATAGAGCCCAATTATTCAAAGCTGACTGACTCTTTTCAGATTAACTCCTGCGTCGGAAAATTACCACAGTGCTTTAAACTTCTAAACGGGATTGGATAAAAGTGAGTTAGGACAGTTCAGGAATACAAGAAAGGTTTCCATTTTACCTGCAAGAGCATACCAAATCGCGAGGACGACTGCGTGTTCCCCTTTGTTTTCTAGCTACTTCTCGCCCGTTTCCGCTGCTGTATCATGGCGACTGAGTTTTTTTTTTTCTCTGCCGATAACGGCGCTCGATCCCATTGGTCTGCGTGTTCGCCTTCCAACCAGCTGTTGAGCCAGAGTAAATAAATCCTTCGGTAATTACTGGTGGCCCACGAGATGGCTAGATAACTGTCCAATTTACTGTGACTCATTTACTAATAGGCCACCAGAAATACGAATTTGAAAGTGTGTAGTCCATCGAAATGGTGTATTGTTTTCATTTGCATGGGGATCAAATAAGGTTATGCTTCAAGACAAACTCATTCATGCATGTAAGTTTAAATTACATATTAATTTATTAACATGTTTTTGCATACATTTTACACTTTAAAGGGATCAACAAGGCACTGCTTTGATTCAAAGTGCAGAAAGTGTACAAACCAAACCGTGGTCATTCAAAATATGAAATATTTATGTAGAAAAAACATTTTGTGTAGTATTTATTCTAAGCGAATGCCTTCAAAGTATTTCTGGAAATACAGATATGTTAAAATGAAATGCTAAAAAAATCACAACGCTTAAACTTAACGTAGTGCACAGTTGAACACAAAAACCAGAAAAGTTAATTTTGTCATTTGTTTTGTGGTAGTAGTTTTAAAAAATGCAAGAATTAAAAAGCGTTACAGTCTGAAGGTGAATTAAAATCTAAACTAAAACTTTCAAAGAGGATTAAGTTTGAAATGTATACAAAGATTCCTCCAATCACCTATTAAGAATTTGTGATTTTCCCCTCTCCTATGAAAAAAGGAAATAATAAGCAATAAAATACATTTTCCATCCATCCATTTCCTACAGCTTATCCTGTTTGGGGTCGCGAGGGGGCTGGAGCCTACCTCAGCATCTGGGGGCGAAGGCTGGGTACACCCTGGACAAGTCGCCAGTTCACCGCAGGGCTGACATATAAACACAAACAACCATCCACACTCACATTCACACCTACGGACAATTTAGAGTGACCAATTAACCTAACCCCCAGTTTGCATGTTTTTGGACTGTGGGAGGAAGCCGGAGTACCCGGCAAGAGCCCATGCTCCTATTTAAAAAATCATGTACATGTACACCAGCATTGAAACCTATTAGTACAATTCATCCAGGAAAATGAAACTGTCAACACTGGCAGACATCTAACAGGTGATCCTGTAGTAAACTAAGAGACTCTTCCACATGGAGAGGTAAGGCTTGGCCCAGGTCAGCCTTAGATCTAGAGAGGAAGGCCTCCGCAGCTTCACAGACCGCAGGCTTGGACACCATATCATCCTTCTTGTAGGTGCCAAGTATACCTCTTTTTTCAGCAAGTGAACTGCACAGATAGCCTGGGTAGAATGAATAAAAGGTGATAGAGGTGTACCATTATTGGGTATTAAAGATGAATAAAAGGTATCTAAATCCAAGAATACATGTATTGAAAACTCTGTTCAAATTCAAGACAATCTCAAATATATTTTCACTTTAATAATGAAACAAATATCTTAATACAAGAGAAAAGAAACCTCACCTCAACTGTATTTTGTACAGCTCAAATATGACATAAGATTAGTCAGCAGAATGCGCCCGTGGACAGGAATATATTGGTGGTAACATTAGTGGTGACGGACATAGTACGGTTTTGTGAAGGGAAAGACAAGGGGTGATCAGGAAAATCTAGCCCTTATTAGATCTCCTTAACCAAAATCTGAATGTAGACGTTTTCCCTAAATAATTATTATTGTTATCTGCGCAACAAGTTTAATCCCATATGTTGTTACAGTGCATACAGTAGTGCACATTCACTGGAGTCTCATGTTTCCGAGAGGCTTCAAGCACCGTCTGATCCCGGGCAGAATGTCACGGCAACATCAGCTTTCATAAGTGAAGTTTTTTTATTACTTAAGCAAAAAGGTGTATGTAGTCTTGAATTTTTTTTTTTTATATTATACTCTTATTGCCATTTCTATATTCCTCCTTACTGGAGTTGCTTTAATATGGAACAAACAGAATGTGTGAGATTATTAAAGTTCTATTTTATTCAACAATACATATTTGTGGAATAAAAATATGCGGTATATTGTATAATGAGCACAGACTCCCATTTCCACTACCAAAAAAGAATGTTGTTCTTTAAAGCTATTTCATGATAACAGTGGCAAATACTGCTGCAGTGTGTGGGTATCTTACCTTTCATTGCCTTATTGTAGCTGAACAGTAACATCCAGAGGAGATGAACCAACTCTTCCCACCTCTGCCACTTTTCAGTACCATCCTAAACAAGACAGTAATGTCAGTCAGTTACATAAATAGCCACTTGTGGTGGCGAACATTTAAAAATTAGATTTCCAAAAATACAGCTAAGATATCTCTTTGCAAAAAACATTCTGAATTCGTAATGGGAAATACAAAAACACAGGTAGTCAGTCTTCAAACGTTAACTCTATTTTTGTGATTAATGTATGAATCCATATGTTAATGCCACTATATTCATAGAAAGCAGAGGCTGGCCAAGAAGATGAAGAAAGGATACAAGAGTGATATTCACCGTAGGGTCTGGTGCCAGAGTGCAGTTCTTCATAAAGTGAAGCAGAAGACTAAGTGACATGGACAAAGAGGTTTTCACTGGGCATGCATAGTCCAACAAATGTTCCAGCAGCTTACATCTCAGCCGCTTGCTCTGCAGGCTCTCTAGCAACAGCATCCTGGAGATCAGAAGCACACTCGTTAACGACAGCAGCGAAAACTGGAGGACAGAAGGAGATCGTACTATTGGGAGAAAAAAAAACATACACACCCCCCCACATATACAGTATATATACATATACACACACATACAACAATAAAAAATATGCACTCAAATTTGAAAGATGTGAATCATAATCTAATCATGAGTTTTTAAAATTGAAAATATTATGTAATATTTCTATCCTGTACATTGTACATCATCTTTACATACCCACTTTTCAAAATTCAAATGAAATTCGTCCCAAAGTTTTGTCCAACCTAATATATAATTCTACTTAATATCCTGCTCCAGCCATTTATTAAACACTTAGAAACATTATTTTTCTTCATAAAATTACATATTTCACCTCTGTGGCCTTAAAGTGGCTTGGGTGTAAATCTATACATTTGCTTCATCTATCTATCCCGCCCTGTCTCTGGTCACCACTTTGCCCCTCGCCTGCAGCTGGAGTGAGTCAGAACTTACCTGCTCTTCTACTATACGCTGCATAATGAGTAATTCAGCCATACATGTTTGAACCAGACACAGATTCCCAGGAACAGGAGGAAGATGAAGAAGTAAATTACACTTGTACAAGGTCCCCTAAAAGTTGGTGCATCTGAATGTAAAGTTTTGTTTCAACATCTTTAAGCTCCACCCCTGCAAATCATCAGGATTGGTTCCTTAGGTTTTCTATATAGCAGACCTGGGCAGTCAACACTTATTTTGTGGAGACTAACATTGTTGGATTGCAGACTGAAAGCACAAGTCCTCAGCCATGATACTGACTTCTTATTTCAGTCATGATGTGTATGTTAGTACATAAAAACACAAAATGGACATGTTAGGTCACATCATGCTCATGTATTAAGAAAAAATGTACTTAAAACTTTCTACAGTAATGAAGTGGGACTCCTTTATGGTTCTATGGATCTTTTATCTTTTGAGCAGAAGAATCTGTCTTGTATTTCAGAGCCAGTTGCCTCATCCCAAACCACCTCTTGACAAATTGGTACCCCTCCAACGCGTGACTGAAAGTTCATATAATTTACAAAGCCTTGCTACTGTATCCCACTATTCTGAAAAAAAAAAAAAAAACTTCAGCTTACAGCACACAACTGATGCACAACATAGGGGATTGAGGAGTGGGTATACACCATTCCAACTGAAAAGTAAGCAGGTACACTTCTGTATACCCTGAACTACACCATTTATTATTCTAGTGACATAATCTGTGTGCAAAAACGTGTTTCGCTTGCCTCCTCACCTGTGTGCTCGTAGAGGT
This sequence comes from Mola mola, assembly GCA_001698575.1. NCBI lineage: Eukaryota > Metazoa > Chordata > Actinopteri > Tetraodontiformes > Molidae > Mola > Mola mola. The sequence goes on along the minus strand of KV751330.1, from coordinate 1,283,440 downwards.
TTAATGCTGATGACCATATAGAAGAGTTCCTGGGACAGCTTGGCAGAGTGTAAAACTGGGCAACGGTCCACCTCTAAAGCAACGGACAGCATCCTCTGGATGATGGACACCATTCTGGAGGGGACAAAAACGTGAACATCAAAAGCTGAATATGGAATAGATGTAGAAATGGCCAAACCAAAAAAAAGCTTAATTTTGTTTTCTTTGTAATTAACCTGATTTGTTCATCCCTCCCTCTGGCTACTTCCGTACTCTCATCATGCTCTGTTGATTTCATAATGGCAGAGAAGAGCCATTTAAGAACATCCCTGGAAAACACACACACAAACAATAACAGTTTTATTTGAAAAAATGAAAAACATAAAAAGAAATTTGTGCTATTTTTTTCTATGCTATAATGTTTAAAAAACTCACTTGACACGGTAGAACCGCTGATCACATGACAATGTTTCCTTGGCGATGGAGAGGTGGAGGGCAGAAATAGAACGTTTGGCCTGGAAGTCATCCTCCAAAGTCTGCACAACATACTCCAGGAGCATGCGAACAACCTCACATCGAAGTTTCCTTGTGTGGTCCTACAAAAGTGAGATTACTGCACTTACTTACAGCAATGACAACATCAACTATGATACAATGTTTCGGAGATGACTTTTGGTGCTGCTACAAGATAATGATAAATTGATTTTTTTTCACATAATAACCAAAATATCACTCAACACAGTGTCGAAAAAACATTAATGTATACCATACTTATTTGTTCTCCAGCATTATTTTGTATCCATACAGTTCTTTCCTCTTAATGTACCTGATTGGCCATGACTGAGGTCAACAACTCCCAATTCCATGGAATTGCATTTTTGTCAGCCAGGTGATGCCTGCAATAACAAAAAAAAGCATTGATTCAAAGACAAAAACTGAAGAGTGGATGTAAAAGTGAAAGTTTAAGCGTTTAAATGGGAAAGACCACATGTAACATATTACTCTAAACTATACCTCTGTGTTCTGATCAGCAGATTGTAAGCCTGCACACACAGGTGATAAGGACACTGTGGGTCGAGCAGAATGCCATGCAGCAGGTGGAGGGTGATATCTCTGGGGGGATAGTAACCCGGTTGTAGTAGGTCAGACAGGAGCTGCAAAGTGCCCTCTGTGTAGTTCTCATCAATAGTACTGTAAACCATTCTCAGGCTTTGGTGGCACAGCACCTGTGGAGTTCCAAACCCTTCATCTTCCTCATAAATCTTTAAAAGACAAAACCCATAAAAAGAAATTGCTTGACATTCAGCATTGTATATAATGACATGTAATGAGCTAATGAGAGAAACAACAGAATATAAACGTCTGAGGAAATGTCCCTCACCAATGCTTGAGTTTGTCCAGAAGTTATTTTCCTGAGTGCAACTGGACACACAAAATCCCTGTCCTCTTCATTGGTTGCCAGGAAGTTGGTATCGGATCCACTCTCTCCAGTCATTTGCTCTTCATTTCTCCAAAACAAATACACTGGATCAGCACTTTCCAGATCCCCTCGACATATCCTCGGCACAGATCTGCCACCCATGTCCACACTTATAGACACTGACAAATGAGAATCACTAGCCACCTCCTCCATCTCAGCTGGTGTATGGTCAGAGGTGGGTGTTTGGTCAACTTGGCTCATGTTATCAGATATTGAACTTGTGTGGGACAGACAGTCAAGGTCAGAGGTCTCTAAGGGGTTCAGTTCAGTGGTAGGAAGGAGGGGGGGTGGTCCATCCGAAAGGTAGCTTTGTTTAGATTCTGCTGGATCAAATTCCAGTTGTTCTTGAAAGGAGATGGTGTCTCTTTGATATGAAGGAGGGGATGTCGGAGAGTGGATAATCCGAGATGAGCGAAAGTCATTCCATTTGTTTTCAGCGGTAATGTGTTCCTTGGAGGCAGCGAATGAGCTTTCTTTATTTGAGCAGGCATAGTTAGCTGAGCACTCTGGGTGCTGGGATATGTTAGCATAAACCTTCTTACCTTTCGCTTGTTGTTGCTTTCTAACAAGAGATTCCATCACCTCAGGATGAAAGTCATGTGAAGGCTGTGAAGGTTCTACATGAGGACCATCTGAAGTTAGAGATCTCCTCAAATCACGATGGCACTCCGAGTTTTCACTGTTACTGTCTACTCGCAGTGATAGTTGTGTACAGTCTTTGGTTACATAGACACAACAGCTTGATGTTTTCAGTTTTGTAATATGACTTTCAAGAAAAGGCAACCGTGCTAATTTTATAGTTGGTGTGTTGTGATTTGCATTGTCAGTCTGCTTTTGGTGGCGTCTTTGAAAGTCCATACAACTCTGCTCTGGCTGTGGATTGGTACAGTTCTGTGGTTGTCCAGAAACAGATGGCTCTCCTGAAGAATAGCATTTCTGAAAGTTTAAACCCTGTGTATTTGAAGTTTGATTGTTATCCGTTTTTATTTGACAATCATCTGGTGGAAACGTTTCAATCTCCTGGTCTGTGTCACTTTCTGTGTTGCTGTCAGTCAAGTCTACCACAGTAACAGGGGTGGAATGAAGTCTTTTTTGAATCTTCAGCTCTGGAAAAATCCATCTTGGCTTTGTGAGGTCAATATAATGCTACAAAAGCAAAAACAGAAATGTACATCAATAGATGTTGCGATCTTCCAATTATCTCAAAAGTAAAGAATTGAGAAACAAAACAATCATTAGTATGAACACATTTCATTATTGAAATTGTTTGTCTGGTAAAGGGCAGATGTCATGGTAATAACGTGTTATTTTAGCAGAGAGTTCTATTAGTTTAATAACTGAGCCCCTGATATTGGAATACTGTATGTTGACATTCTATATTAAATTAAGTACTGCTGTAGCTGTAAAATTTATGATAAATGTAAAATATCCAATCTGCACTTTGCCATAAGTGGTTCTAATATCTGAATATTTTAATGCTTCTGGAGTTTAAAGGCAAAGCTATAATATAAAAATTCACCTTACACAAACTAGCATTTGGCTTTTTTGGCAACTTAAAACAGTGGGTCTGATAATGAATAGCACAGACACAAAAGAACTGAAAGATACATTTATTTCTTTTGTTTTGGCTCATGCCAAAGATCTGTATTGTTATTAGCTCTAACATACTTTCTAATGACAGCCCTCTATTTTGTTATCAGGGTAGGGTAGTATGATGATACCTACTGTACCATGATAAAGAGTTAGACTTGTCAAGAGGGCACAGACTGTACAATACCGTTTATCTGGGGCTCCTTTATATCGCAGCGTGAATGAGGAAAGTGTGGACAATGTTGCAAGTCATCTCCATTTTAATTGATTACTTTGTACTTTTATTAGTAAGGAATCAGACAAACTGATTTATTTATCACAAAAAGGGATTTTTTTGGGGGGATTCATAGCAATACACCTTTTTCGGAGCAGCCATCTTGGCAAGAAATATTAAGGTGAACAAAAGTGTTTCTAATGATACTAATGAAGGTTCTGCTCCATTCAGGTCAGAGGTAGTGGCCTGCTCATATACATATTGGCTTACTGGACTGGCTCTGTCAAACTAAATACATTTTATTAATTACACTTGCATTGACGTGCAATTTAATGTCAACATGGCTGCCACAAAGGATAAATACATTTCTAAATACATCTTCTGGAAATTATTACTATTAGCATATCACAAATTTTCAGTATTTCCACATATTTAACTGTAAAAATATTCATAAACAGGAAATGTATCATAAATCAAATCAACCTACCAACTCCTTGTTGGCAGCCAATATCAGTCAGATTTAACAATGAATAATAGACCTGTGACAACACATCATGAATTGAGATAATCCTATTGTAAAGCCTCAATGGAATCATATATTTAAAATGTGATATTATAGCATTCAATACCATCTATTTTAATATAGAATGACGACTTATATTATAAGAACTGCATAAATGATTGACAATAGTATGCCCAGGGAAGTTACGAGAAACCTCTGTTCAAAGAGTTAATTAGTTGTGTATCCTGACCAAATGGTATGGTAATGTCACACCCGTAGTGAATAAAGTATAAAAATATAATAAACATTACAATTATCAGTTGTCTAACATTAGGCTAGTCAATGAACACATTACTTAAGAAACCTACCAATTAAAATTTTGCTAACCTGGGTTGGGAACAGCTGCTCAAAGAACTAGCTAAAATAGCTTGTTAGCAGGTAGCCACATTATTATAACATAAGGCTAGCTTCAAGTATTTCACAACCGCCTTATCTAAACAGACAGAGAAAGCAAATTTACACTACGTTACATTAAAATAGCTATAATGTATTGTAATTAGACCCGTCCAAACTGGCTGTAGTGACTTCCGTCGGAGAAAACGTGCTCATGTAGGCTAGCTTAGTTTGCCCTAAACAGCTGACCATCCTTTGATCAAAGATAAACGTCACTGTTAGCTCACGTCAATACATACGAATAGCTTTGTAACAGTGTCAACATCTCCCTGTAATGGAACAACCTGACTGAGGGTGGCGCTGGTGAGGAGACGGAAGCTGTATGTAATATATTTGAGCATGTCTTTGTCAGCTTTACTGCGCTTTAATAAACAGTCCATGGTTTCAGTGGTGGTCTGTACCGTCAGAGGAATAACACGCAAGCTTACCTTTGGGTGGCTGACGTTCACGGGGTCAACGCAAACCCTCGGGTCACTTTTGTTCACAAAGTTACTGCAGCACACTATCTCCACGTCTGAGTCGTCTTCATCACTGTCCGAGCTGATGATGATCACATCCATTTCTCCTCCTCGCTCCATGAACCCCACAGTCCAGAGAAACTTAAGAAGCTAATGTTAGACAGCTCGCTGAAACATGGTTCAGAGCGGTCCCGGTGATAGTCGCAGCGGAGCGACTGTGAAGAAGAGCGACGCGCCGGATACCTGCTCCGCTGGCTGCTAAAAGGCCGTGCGGCATCTCCCGCACATACTGTTACATGCGCGTGACCCGTCGTTAGCTTTAAACATGAATAAATTAATTTTTCCTCTACGCCATTCAACCTAGCTAGCTAGCTAGCTAACACTAACATAGCTACATCCGACAAACATCCACTGACGTCACGTCATGATACGTACAAACGCTCGGTTCCGCTACACCGCATTTCCCACGCTCCAGCACGCGTGCTCAGTTTGTACAAGCGATGCGCTACAACGGACGTAACATGTCCCGGTTCACAGTGAAGTTCGAACAACTACAAGACGCCGCCATTCCTCTGCTGAGCAGAAGATGCTTCCCGTCAGACCGAGAGGTAGCCCCGCGGAGGGCATGCCTAATACGTCATGCCAAATACGTCACAGGCGTATGCAGACTAAATGCAGCAGTGCGACACGAAGCTACTACAGGAGCTGAATTTGAAGCTGATTCCTGGTTTTAATTGTGTCAAGTAGCCTGTTTTCTGTAGGATTTTTTAAAAATTAATTGTTAAAAATTTCAAACAATCTTTGAGGAAAAAAAAACAACAAAAGCTTGAAAAGAATTGTTGACGTAGTCATATCCTTTCAACATACATACAAATTTAACTTACACGTATTTCCACTAGTGCATCTCCAAAACATTGGGATGATTACAAAAATTACAATCCGGTTTTTTTTTCTTAAATTAATTAAACATTTAAAACTTTCAAGCATGGTACTGGTACATGGTATTATCTCATTATTGGTATTGGCAAATCACTGATATCAGCAGCCAATAATAAACTTGTTGTGTCTAATTAGTTTTGCAGTTTTAAAGACATCAGACATTTGTGTGTCATGTCATTTTTTTATTTTTGTATTTTTAAACAGGATTTATTTATTTCCTTGAAAAAAATGGAATCTATCAGTTTTTGGCCAAATTTTTGTTTTAAATATCAGTACTGGAATCGGCCCAAAAATTCAAGATTGGTGCATTCTTGTTTCAGGGCTTTTATGTTTTCTAATGTTTAAGACTATGGCTTATACCGTTACTGTGAAATATTCAAATATTTGGAGACTTTTTTTGAGCTACAGGTCATGATTTTCAGGACAGAAATACTAGAGACTTATTATCCATTGTTGGAGACTTTTTGCATGGAATGAGTCTAGAATATATTAGATAGTCACTTTCTCGAATAACTAATGAAAAATTATGATATTCTAATTTTTGGAGATGCATTAGCATACACACACACACACACACACACACACGCGCATGCACATACCCGCATAAACCTACAGTTTACACATACAGCGTCTAAATCCCTGCCACTTTGCCTCTGCACACTACAATGGACAAGAAAAGATATCAAGATATGTCTGACAAACATCTATTCATAATATTTTAATCATCCAAAGAAGCCATACTGTAACCCCCAAAGAGAATCTCAACATCTTTAACTCTGCCACCTCCAGTTCTGACCAAGTCTTTTGGTCAGTGCCACCGTTTCCAAACCAAACAACATTGCTGGTGTCACTACTCTCTTCTAAACCTTTCCTTACACTATTGCTGCTACTCTTTTGTCACAGACCACTCCAGACACTTTTCTCCACCTACTCCACCCTGCCTGCACTTGCTTCTTCACCTCTTTACCAAACTACCCATTGCTCTGAGCAGCTGACCCCAAGTACATAAACTCATGGACCTTTTCCCTCTCTTCATCCTGTAACCTCACAGTTCTACCTTTCATTCACACACATGCATTCCTCTTCTTTCCAGCGCATACCTCCACCTTATGAGGTTTCTTCCACCTGCTGCCTGCTCCCACTACATTCCTGCCTGACCTCTTTTGTCAGTCTGTCCATCACCAAAGTAAACAAGAAGGGGCTAAGGGCTGATCCTTGATGCAGTCCCACCTCCACCTTGAAGCCATCCGTCACTCCTAAAGGGCACCTCGACACTGTCATGCTGCTCTCATACATATCCTACACCAGTCTAACATACTTCTCTGCCACTCCAGACTCCTTCATACAGAACCGCAGTTCCTCCATCGGCACCCTGTCGTAGGCTTTCTCTAGATCCACAAAGACACATAGAAGCTCTCTCTGACCTTCTCTGTACTTCTCCATCAGCATTCTCAAAGCAAACATGGCAACTGTAATGCTGTTTCCTGGCATGAAACCACATTGCTGCTCACGAATCATACCTCTCCCGTGATGTCATCAGGACCAACTACCTTTCCATTCTTCATCCTCTTCAAAGCTTTTCTCACTTCATCTTTACCTATCTTTTCAACTTCCTGTTCCAGTTTCCATCTCTTCCACCCTTCTTTTCCTCTCATTTTCTTCTTTCATCTGCTCCTCAAAGTACTCCTTCCATCTTCCCAGCACACTCTCCTCACTTGTTAGTACATTTCCCTCCCTGTCCTTAATCAAGGATTATTTTCTCCTTCCTTAGTGTCCATCCTCTCACACAGCTCATTATATGTCTTCTGTTTAGCCTTTTCCACGTCCCTCTTCACCTTAAATTGCATCTCCTTGTATTCCTGTCGACTCTCTTCTGTTTCCTCGTTATTCCATTTCTTCCTCACCAACCTCCTCCTGTGAATACTCTCCTGTACTTCCTCATTCCTCCACCAAATCTCCTTATCATCCTTCATCTGTCCAGATGACAGATGACCTCCCTGCCTGTCTCCCCGATTACTGTTGCTGTAGTTACCCAGTCATCTGGCAGTTCTTCACAACCACCCAGAGCCTGTCTCAAACTCTACCTGAAGTCCTCGCAATAGTTTTTCTTTTTCAGCTTCCACCATTTGATCCTCTGCTCATCCTTTGCTGTCTTCCTCTTCCTCACCACCAGAGTCATCATACACACGACCATCCGATGGTGTCTGGCTACACTCTCTACTATCACCACCTTGCAGTCTCCAATCTCTTTCAGATCGCATCGTCTACACAGAATGTTGTCCACCTGTGTGCTCCTGTCCTCACTCTTATATGTCACCCTGTGTTCTTCCCTCTTTTGGAAGTAGGTATTTAATACAGCCTTTTCCATTCGAGCTATACCATAGCTTATATTTACAGATTTTTTTTCTTTTTATAGATTAATAAATGTCACCATCATTATGCTTCTAGGGGATACAGAAGATGATAAGGGCCACTTCTGCAAAACAAGTTGAGCATACAAAATGTAAATTTAAGTTCTGACTTTAAGCTCAGACCGAAAAATAATTATTTTTCTCAAAATTCTGAGAAAAAAAAAAAATCTGAGAAGAAAAGTCTAAATTTCTAGGAAAATACAAAACAAATACATTTTTCATGCCCCAAACTCTTTAAACATTTTTTACATGTGGCCCTAATACTATTTTCTAAGTTAAAATTACAAATTGCTTACCCCTTAATATAATTTTGTCCATAATATCAATGACCTGAAATACATTTAAAAAATGTATTATAGGGTAATACGAGGAGTCTTCTAAAGTCTCAAAAGGTAATGTTTTTCATTTTGTGCACACAAAATAACAAGGCCATCACACAAAAATTGTGTGATTACACGCTTTTATCATGGCCTTCCAACACTGCTCTTACACTGCTAAACACTTCAGAGCAACTTGAAAGTTATTGCAGAGGCCAACTCCTAATTAAAACTTAGAAAGCCTCTATCACTTTTATCTCAATGTCCATATATAGCAAACTGTTATGATACAAACAAGTTCCTGCAAAAAAAATTAATAAGTTCATGAAAATGAGAACTGTGCATCCCCTTGAACATGTATTAAATTTAGAAATATACTGATTGAAAATGTATTTCCTGCCCTGACAGTTCAAACGCAATTAATCAATACAATAGCCCCAAAACAAGTGTACCGGGAGATACTTTTTTTTCCAGCATGTGTTTGCGTGTGTATTGGAAAATTGCTTCAAAAAAGAGAGACCATTCCAACCATAGGCCTTATTTTCTAATAAACATGAAATCTCCTGAGCTGCAACTGGTTTTTGTGCCATTGTGACATTGTGTGATCTCTTGAGTCACCACTGGAGTGTACTCACGTCCAAAAGATTCCGGAGAGTGTCATTATACCGTACGTTCAGAAACACAGCATGGTTTGCAGTTGTCAAACATTTGTGCTTTCATAAAATAAACAAAACTTTTGTAAATGTAAAGAACAAAACACATTTCAGTGTAACACGTGACTTGGTTTTTTTGTTTGTTTGTTTCTTTTAATCTTTTGGGTTTCTTTTTCTACATATTGTCCTGCTGAGCTTTTCGGTGACCGCAAAAGTTGATTTTAATGTCGTCTTCTTGTTTGCTGTAGGCAACAATGTGATAAATATCGAAAGCGCAACTGGTACCCTAATACTTTCTGTTCTCTTGTATTTCCCTCTTACTTCCCTGATCCCGGGAGAAACATCTATGACACTCTTACTGATCTGAAGAACTGAATAATATCATGTTGGTGTTATACACAGTCTCGTGTTAAGATACTAATAAAGCGTCAGGCTTGAGTAGCCTGCAGGAAACAGATGCATCTCTGTCTTTGTAGACCATAGATGACGCATTAAACTGTCATCTCGCGGTCTACACCCCTTTTACAGATAAGAGCAGTGAGTGTTTGTTGGTGCGTGCCACCAACAAAATACATAAGGGTATTATTGTGTGAGTTGATAAGAAAATTAGAATTGTAATAACCACATGGATTATGATGTACACTCTCTACTGCTATGTTATATTTTCATTTCTTTGAAGCAAAATACATCTGCAAGATGTATGTGCTATGGAGACCAGATATTTCAGAAAAAAGGGAACAAGTATTTTGTAACTGTGCTATATTGTTTTTTCAAAGAAATACATGTTCATGTAATCGGTCAAAAGGAGCTATGAACCCAAGACCCCCTGTGAGGAATTTCAGGCATGAGTCATCGTATCCAAAGACACATACAACCTCCGACATTGATTCAACAACTCAGTACTTTATTAGGGTGGAGAGGAAGACAGATAACTTTTTTTTTTTTTTCTTTTTTGCAACGGAAATTATCTTTACCCTTTGGACTCGATGGATTGTGATTATACTTTCAATTCTGGAGTCCAAATTTTTCTTCTCTCTCTCTCTCTCATAAAAGTAGCTATTATCATGTAATTGAGGCATTCGGACACACAGCAGTGGTTAATGCCAAATCACTGCTGTTGGTCAGCCCATGTTATTTAGCTGATTAGCTTTGAGAACATAAATATTGTTACAATATCAACCTTAATTTGGACAGAAAAGGTGGTCCAAGTTCAATTAGCCAGAGAGGGGAGGGCAACATGAAGTCGATTGAAATCCCAGGTGGACGTCCATCCCAGCAGTCTGCTGCCCATATATGGACACAGATTAAGGTGGAAAAACAGCAACAGAACACGCTGGTTCTTGTTTGAAAAGGTGAACAAAAGCATATCCTTACTCATTAGTCCATAGCTGGAGAGCAGAGATGTTTGATGTGGGGCCAGATCTGTGAAGTAGCACTGAGCTGCAGACAGAAACCTGTCAAAGCTTCTTTTATTCAAAGCCAACTTTCAAATCCAAATCTGCATTTTTATCAGCAGCTTGTTGTTTGTTAGATGTTAATGTTTGGCTAGTGAATAAATGTATAGCTACTTTACCTGAACTAATGGGAAAATTAAATTTGTGATTCCTGTAATGTCTTGGCTGGTGATGACAATATAAACCTGGAAATAATCCTGCACATAACCTCTCTCTAAATTCTGATTTTTGCTCTTTGAAGATGCCTGCAGCCTGCCGTTGCCAATTCTTGTGCTAAGCAAAGCTAAACTCTGAGCTGTTTGCTTACATGTGTACTTATATTTAATTTAGGAGTAACTGCCTTTTCATCTATTCACAAAGAACACCTAAAAGCTTATTTCTCCAAACTACTACTGTCAATAATTTGTACTTTCTTTAGTGTTAATTTTCAGAGACAACAAATTCTCTTGTCGCTTCATCTTTTGATTTGCTTTGTCTCTCTGGCTGAGTCCCGGACCCTTGGGACTCAGTCTGAGAATAGCTAAGTCCTCTAGTCACAGCTGTCTGTCCTTTTCTTGAGTGCAGTTGCTGATCAATGCTGAAAACCCTTCAGTAGGCAGGTTGACAATCTTTATCAGCTGTGTGACACGTTCTTCAATTTAAACCCGCTTTATCTGAAAATAACAGTATCCCTTATGGTGCACTAATAATACAAAATAAAGGATTTTTTTGCTGCGTGCTGTCTCAGCAGACATTCTAACGAGATATTTAGGCCTGCAAGGATGGTCAGATAGAGACAGGCAGCAAAGGATGATGGGGGGAGCAGTTATTGTAAGTGTGACAACAAGCAGAACCCCATAAAGTTTACTGAAAAGAAGTATGTTCGTCAAGGTTCAAATATTTGTGATAAGCAGAATCAGGTATTCATTCAAGGCTTAAACCTTTGCACATGCTCACGCATGTATACTTGATGTAAAAGAAATGTGAACAATTGGAATCTAAGTCTTATCCTGGGACATAGGGTTAAGAAAACGCCATTGTTCAACAACATGCCTGAGCAGATTGCAGCAATAGTTCAGCCGTCAGTGTAAGGAAAGTATTTTCAGCTTCAGATACAACATAAAGTGTGTTTAACTGCAGTAGTTTATGCGCCTACTATTAATCTAATGTTAAGAAAATATACTGAAAGTATCAAAAGTGCATGATTTACAGAAAAGGTCCGTGCAGAGTTTTGTATGATTAAACTGTGAAAAAACATTTAGGCATCAGTTAGTAAGTATGCACCAGTCCCCCTTTTTGTAAGTCAGGTTGTCAGCATTCTGTGTTGTGAAATGTTAGATTGGGCTGCCTTTGTAAGGAAGCCAATAACTGGATTATTTTTTCCAGAATGCATTGTTATATAAAATTGTATATTTTGTAAATGGAATTGCATTAAGTAAAGTTCAAGAATATACCCTTATTGTAAAGTGTTACCAAAGAGCTTTTGAATACGATCTCATTTATCATTCACCATTTTAGTGCTGGTGATTTTCCTTTTGGTCGTAGCCTAAATCAATTCATAGATGCCCCCCAAAAAAATTCTCCATGCAAGAAAAATCTTGTTAACTATATCTGTAAACATATTCTTCTTAAAATGCAGCACAAAACAGTTGTTTTACTAATGTATTCATGGCACACAACCTGTAGCTCATATTAAGATCCATTTTATTCAGATGGGATAAAAGTTTCAGGTTTTATCTTGTTTGCAGTGTTGCTTTGCTAGTCACAGGGATGATGCATGCTGGGTAGTGCACGCCTTTGGTCTTATGTGATTATGGAGACATAAGCACTATAGCTATAGGTTTGCTGTCACAGAGCAGCATGTAAAGTGAAAAGGGTTGAGTACCCAGGGTCAGGGTAGACAGTTCCCTCTCATGGAAACATTTCACAGAACCACCAGGTGACCCTTCACCTGAGAGGAATGTGAAAAAGAAAGCTATATGTCTGACAGTTAGACAGGGAAGACAAGAACAGTGCCTGAAAAGTATTCACCAACCTCCTCCTCACGTTTTCATTTTGGCTGTCCATATCGATGTCATGCTCCTCTGCCATTCAGACCAGGCCTGCAACACATCATGCTTCAAATTGTCAGGACTTTGCCAGTCACCGGCTTTTTTTTCCTTTGATTTCCTCTGGCACCGGAACCTAACAAGGTTAATTTGGCTGGCAAAGTGCGCCATGTCCAGAGACGGAGGAGGCTGCTGATGAACCAGAGCCCGATGACTCACTCCTCAGTCCCTGACCCCAGATGCTGATGGGTGTCACAACAGGATCTTTCTCTGGACAGTGAAGTACTGTAGGCGGCTAAGATTCTGTCTCAGGGATGGAGCTGCTGTTCTGTAGCTTAGCTTTTTTTTTTTTTTTTTAATAAATCAAAGATTTTGGGTTTTTTTTGACAATTTCATGCAGTAGAGGTCTCGGTTATTTCACAGTTCTGGTAGGATAACTTCAATTATGGTCTTGTCACTTTACATCCATCATCCATCAGTTTACATCTATGTTTGGGCTGTAACAACAAACATCTTTGAGCATGACGCACTATTTTTGCACTTAAAACAATCAAGCCATGACTTTCAAAACATCACCACACGTCCCTGTTCTTTTTTCTATTTGTCGCCATTCATTGACTGATTGTTGAGTAGAAGAGCTTCTGATTTCTTGTCTCCCTAGAGGGCGAGTTAGCGTATATTCACATCTAACTTGGTAGGTTGCAATTTATTTTAATTGGTAAGTTTTATTTAAGTTATGGTGTGTCATGTTTTATGATTTAACAAGCAATTAAACTTGTCATAGTGCATTGAAAGTTTCTGTTCAGAGAAGCAAAATGGTTGGTGATATATTGTTCCATAATTTGAAAGTTTAGTCTATTTATTTATTGGACTGAGCACAAAAATACTGATCCCTGCTCAAACTAATCGCTGTAATGTAAAAATTTACATTTAAACTGGGTTGCAGCTGTTCTTCCTGGGGTCAGACTCCTGAACTTTAACCCCCTGAAGCTTGATGTCAGTTAATCCTGAGGAGCTTGTGGTGGAGTACCATATTTCAGATATGGATGTTGCTGCCAATAAGCTTTGCACAAATATATTCAATCTGACAGCAGAAGAGCAGAGTTTCAACATGTGCACCCAAGATAAGCATCAACAAGTTAGTATGATGAAATGTACAGTAAAATATGGTCATAATCTTCCCTGCTATTTATGAGTGTTGGCGAATGATGGCCAGAGGTATTACGATATCAAACAGAGGATCTTTTGGGTATAAAATATTATGTGCCTGTGAGATGTTTGTTTTAAGACAAATGCTGCCGTAGTTATTGTAAGAATTCTTCAGTTATGAAGTATGAAATTGCTCAGCGGGTCACAGCGACCTTTCTCTCTGACCACCAAAATCTAATGAGTTTATCTTTGGGTCAAAGTGAATGCTTGTGGCAAGAATTTCCCTCTAGATGTTCTTGACATATTCTGTTCACAATAATAGGAAGAACAATGCCAAAACGTAATGCTTATGGCTGCATCACCAGGCATGAAAAAAATCCTTATTAGACAATAAAGATAAAAATACGAGAAGTGGTCGTTTTTTTTTCTCCTTCCTCCAGAACGTATTCCGGTAAATAATGTGCAGCATCTGACAGCAGCATTGTGCTCCAACAAAAATGTTCTCGGTTAAAGATGTTTTCTGAGATAATAAAAAGGCACAATTACACGCTGCAGGCTGACAGAGAAATAACAGCGAGCTGGGCCAAAGTCAGATTTAAAATTAATGCTCTAATGAGCACCGGCGCCTGGTGGCAGGATGCAGAAGCCTAAAATGAATACTAACAGTTTGCTGTAAAGAGAGGGTGTGCAAACAGCAGAGTAACTACAGTGGAAAATTGTGAAGATTATAGTTAACAGGAAAAGCTCCATAGTAAATTATCTCATTTTCATAGACAGGGACCATGATAATCGGGGCCTGATTGGTGAGAAGTGTGTGAAGCCTGTAGAACTTTGGCAAAGCAAAGTAACCTTGTTATCCATAAGGTGTTTTTTCAATGTACTGCAACAGACATCATGACTGAATTAATGCAATCTGTAATCCACTGGTCAGACACTCTCCAGTCTCTTCTCCTAAAGTAAATAAAAAGAAACCAATCCTGATGACTTGTTCTTGGAATTTCCCTGCATGTTTTTTATCTGTGAGGACTTGCTGTGGATTTCTGTACGGAGCCTTGAGGACAGGATGAAATGGTGTCGACCGGTGCCAAACTCCCTCTGTTCCCGACTCCCCCATGTACAGAATATAACGATGCACTTTAGCCAACTACAAACAAGACTTTACACATTCTAAAAAGTTTTTTTTTGTTGTTTGTTTTACCTTTAAAACATTTATTTCATCTATTTACAGACAGTACAGTCATCTGAGCAGAATACAGGATTGATTCCTATTGTGATACAAGTAAAGAAACAGCATTGTTTCTTCTATGATGCATTGATAGGGAAGCTCTGTCCTGTTCGGTTGCTATATATTCTTAAAAGAGAACCTTCCTCTCTGAGTTAGAGTGGTCTGGCTCGCCTGCATCCCACTTTGTGCTTCACACCTGTTCATTTAGCAGCCTGCTGTGAGGAACGTGAGGCTTAACATGGTAGGAACAAAACTCACCCTTCTGATGCATCAGCTTGCTCTTCCTCTTCTTCCCGTGATTCTGTGTCTGGTTCAAACATGTATGGCTGAATTATTCCACTGTGTAGCTTACGGTAGACTAGTTTAAAAGTAGAAGATGTCACAACAGGTAAAGACAGGCAGGACCGAAGTACCGCATTCTTAGATCCTCACAACTTGATGAGGCAAAAGTGTAGAATTACCGACAAGCTATTTTACGGCGCCAAAGGGATTTTATTTTGATTAAGGAGAAGTCAAAATATATAATCTTACAGCACAGAAAGTCGTTTTTAAGAGCTTAATCAATGGTCAGAGCAAATCTTTAAGGTAATGCTAACATCATCATGCTAAGTTGCAGCATGAGGTGCCGCAGTGATCAACGCATTGTTGCAAAATAGTGTGGGGACACAACTGGGAGAATATTTATCATCTGTTCTATGAGCCTATGAGTTTCCATGGGGCCAACAACTATTGCACTCCTCCTGTACTTGTACAATTTTCTGGCAACAAACAATTATGGCACCAATTAATACAGGATTTCAGTACTGCTGGGAGCACGAGCTGGTATATGGCTTACCAGCTGTCAAAAACCAGCTAGACCTGCTTTGTGTCTTGGGGCTGATAACCAGCAGGCAACCACCCTGACCAGGTTGTGCAAAGGTTTTGCCAGTTGGGAAGCCAGCTAACAGCCCATGCTGGATCTTGCAGCAGGGGGAGAAAGTTGTGCAGCCGATGTGATTTTTATGTGATTGGTCACCACGACCCTTGTGACCTGTATCACTCCAGCCTAAAGAAAGTACTCACACTAAACATGATGATTTGGTTTGAATGAGGTCTTACAGAACATAATGACAGTGTCTGTTAGAATAATTGTACTTAGGCAGCTGAAACTGCAAGCTAAAAATGCATGAGCTTTATAGAAGTTATCATAATAATCCCACAAGGCGGAATATTTACTGTTTTGTGCAAAAAGGTTGACTCCCCTGAATACCTGGTCAGATAAAGAGATAGAAGCCGGAACATGCACTCAATTAAAAATGAGCAATAGCAGCTACGTGCCTTGATAAGCTGTTTTTTGATCATGAACCCATCCGATTGTAAATCTCTATGTGACGCTGTGATTTACTTCTGAAGGGAACAAAGAGCGACTGTGAAAATGCATACAGAGGCCAAATACCAAGAATTTCGGTCCTCCCAGTTTTCGCATGATGAGCGTGTATAAAGAGAGAGAAATAGATCTCCAGACAATATTTTGACCTACCTATGTACTCACTGTATTGCTCTCCTTGCAAGTAAAACAAAGCTTTGAGATACTGCTTTATTGCTGTTTCCGTCGTCTCCACTTTTGTTACATCGGTGCCTGGGGCACTAAAGAATAAATTCTACCGACAACTTGGTCCTTCGAGCCGGAGCCCAACATCCCTGACGAGGAGGAGAAGAGAACTTCCAACACTGAAAACCTGTGCACAGTAAAATTGAAAGACCTACGCCTCAAGTAGGTACCAAACAGAGGCCAGTGGTGGGAGCGATTCATCCTCTGAGCCAGGGTGACAAGATCCGATACGGAAAAAGGAGAGACGTTCACCAACAAAGTGAGTATGAGCTGGGCTCAACAGTGTGAGTGACTGGGTCACTAGAGACCATAAAATACTAGTTAAGAGTCTCGAAATAGAAGAGCCTGGGTTTAGAGGCCCCTCACTCTAGTTGAGTGTAAAAGCTGCCGGCTCTGGAAAAAACAAAAAAAAAAAGACTGATTGAACTGTGCAGTCTGAAGCAGCGGGTGAGTTTTCACTGTCAGTTGAAGTAAGACACACAGTATAATGGGTAAAAATAAATCTAAAACTAAAAAAGAAAACGTGCAGGGAGATGCGAAATATATGTATTCACGTAATCCAGACAGCGTGAGATACTTACCAAAATGGAAAAAACAAAACGATTTCGATGGAAAATTAGGAACACAAGCCTGTCACGAGTTAAAAAACAAAATAATGGAAGATGTAAAAGGATATAAAAAAAAGTTACAGAAGAACGGATATGAATGTGCTGTAATGTGGTGTGAGGTAGCGGAGAAAAGGAAGGAAGGAGAAGGAAAAAGTAAGAAAAAGAAGGAAAAGGAGAAGAAGGAAGAAGAAGAACTAATATATAACAGAACATATTCAAACCCCCTTCCATACCCACAACAACAGCCAGAGTTACAACCAAATCCTGAAGAACAAAGAGGAGGCGCAATCGCCCCACTCTATCCGCAGGAAGAATTAAACCAAATAATACGTGCAGCAGATGAAGTAAAAACAGAAAATAAACATCATATGCAGACGCATTTTAAAGCAAAAATTGAAGCTAAACCACAAAAAGAAGAGCCACAAACCCCCATTAAACAACAAGAAGAAAGAGAGAACCCTCAGTCCTCGATTGTGACAATGTTAAAAACACAACCTAAAACTACTCCAGGAACTCTTGAAACTTATCCCATGATAGAGGTACTGAATCCACGAGCCGGCGTAGACGGACAACCACCTTCCGTGTATGTTTACCGTCCGTGGACGGCCGCTGACGTAACTGAAGCAGCCGCAGGAGTAACCTCCCCATGGAACAACATGACCTCGTTCAGAACAGAATTAACACATTTGCTAGCCAGCTACAGGCTAAATGGACACGAAATAGAGCGAGTTGTAAAGAAGTGCATTACTCATCATTGGACACATGTAGCTGGAGACTGGAATCCTAATAATGGTCAGGAACCACCCGTGACGTTGCAATATACGGATCCTGACTTAATGCCAAGAGCAAGGGCTCTAATAAAATGCCTCACCAGAAAAAGGAAAACAACTGTGGAAAAAACAAGGGTGTGTGTTCAGAGATAATGTTTATGTATGACAAAATGGAAAACCTATCTTACCCAAAAACCTGTATTACTGGGCAGCTTTATTGAGCCATGGGTTAACACATGTCTCAACAGGAGGGATGTGTATACTCATACAGAAAAACTACTCTAAAAAATTTTGTAGAGATTGTATTACGTGCTGCAAACACAATGCTCAGGGGAACGAGAAACCCAAAAGACATGCCTTTCCAAAACCACAATACCCGTTCCAATATATCTGTATGGATTTTATTGAATTAAATAAATGCCAAAACAAAAGATACTGTTTAACTATTATAGATCCATACTCTAAATGGACTGAAGTAATTGCCTGTCAACACAATGATGCCTTAACGATGGCAAAATGTTTAATAAAAGAGATAATACCCTGATTCGGCATACCAGAAATAATTTATAGCAATAATGGACCACATTTTGTAAACGCCGTTATCTCACGATTGGCTGATAGACTACAAATTAAATTTAAAAAATCATTGTGCATACCACCCACAAAGCGCTGGATTAGTAGAAAGAACAAACGGGACAGTCAAGCTAAAATTAAAGAAGGTAATGGAAACCACAGGGCAAAACTGGGTAGAATGTCTACCACTAGTCCAATTTCATTTAAGGATAACTCCTGGTAAGACAGGACTCACTCCTTTTGAAATAATACATGGAAGAAGATATACGATACCAACCATGTCACCAGAAAAAACAGAAATTATAGTAGACGAAAGAAGCATAATAGATTACATGATCAGAACCATGGAAGAAAGAGAAAAATCGAAGAACAGAATGTTCCCACAGGACCTCCCTTCTCTTCCAGAAAACCTCCCCACCCTGAAAATAGGAGACTGGGTCTTCATTAAGGCAGTAAAACGGAAGAATTGGGCAGCACCCTGCTGGGAAGGACCACACCAGGTTGTATTGCACACACCCACCGCTATAAAAATAGCCAACCGAGACACCTGGATACATAAGAGCCATTGCAAAAGGTTAACCAATTTCTTAGGAAAAAACACACCACCGGTCCTTGACTCTGAAGTCCAGTTAGAATAAAAGATAGGAGAGAGAATTGTTCAGAAATTCCCTCTACCTCTCTCTGGTGAAGAAACCACCGAGAGTCATGAGACTTTTAGGGTGTATCCTTTTAGTTTCCTTACTTCCTCTTGCAGTCCCGTAATAGAAGCAACCAAAAACACAGAATGGATAAATTATATTTATTACAATCAGCAACGACATCTGAATTTGACCAGGGATGCTGTCGGCAGGTTACAGGAGGAACTGGGGGCAAATTCTCATGACTTATCAAAATAGAATGGCTCTTGACATGTTGTTGGCAGAGTGTGAGGGAGTGTGGGCAATGTTTCAAGACACCTGTTGTACCTTCATACCAAATAACACCGCCCCTGATGGAAGTGTCACCCGTGCCTTATCAGGACTAAAAGCTCTTTCTATAGAAACAGCCAATAATAGTGGAATACGAGACTGGTTTTCAGATTGGTTTACACGCTGGTTTGGGAGGTGGGGAAGTTTACTAAAAACCATTGTAGTAGCCCTACTGGTAGGGCTATTGCTTTTTGTTTTTCTAGGTTGCTGTTGCATCCCGTTCATCCGAGGACTGACTGAGAGGGTCCTCACACAGGCTGTGGTGAGAGCACATCTGTATCAAGAACTCGCCCAGGACGACGGCCAAGGTTCCCCAGGACCAGAGAAAGCAGAGGTCTAGTTAAGGAACCGACGAAAACCACCAATTGGATACTAACGTAGAAGAAGACGAGTCCCCGTCTAACAAGAATCGTTTTGCTCCCTACCGATGACGTATCTACGGAAGAGAAGACGTAGACATACTGATTTTTTGGGAACTGACGAAAAATCTTTTTATGTATATGTGTGTGTCTTGTTGGATATCTTAGTGCTAATTGTGGATTATAATGATACACAGGAGGGAATGTTAGAATAATTGTACTTAGGCAGCT
>KV751330.1:1231819-1254607 GCA_001698575.1 Mola mola | reverse complement strand
CAAGTCATAATTGCAGCTGGATTCCAGTGCTGGCTGCTGGTTCACAGTGGGTCTTGTGTTGAGACAAATAGAGGAATAATCTCTAATCTCTAATCTCTAATCTGTAAAATAAGAGTATGGGGTACTCAGGCGAGCGAGGATTGCCTGTGTCCTTGAAAAATGAAATTATATCCTGTGATAAATGACTTACACAAGGAATACCATTCAGTGTAAGCCACGTGGTGGAGACGTTTGGCATTATCACAGGTAACTAAGATACATTTATCTTTGCTTACGGCAAAGCTCTCTGAGCCGTTTCTTATCGGTGAACCCCCAAAGTTATGTAAGAGTCTAATCTCGCAGACCCTGCTGCACCGTCGCACCATTTCACACCAGAACAATGGCCAAGCGGAGGCCCACGTGTGCTAAATCTATTGGATGAATTCATTTCAACGCCTTACAACACCCCAGTGTTTTGTCAGTAAATATTTCAACCGTGTGAGAGCACAATTCTGCTATGTAGCTGATCTCAGTGTCACAGGGACAAAGATCAGATCTGGGTTACTAGGAAGGCAAAAAAAAAAAACTATCACTGGGTTGTAAAAATTCTTCTTGTTTAATTATTCTCTCGGAAACGAAATGTTACTGTCGGGGCGAGTAAAAGAAAGCCCAGTAGTTTCGACTGACTCAGCCATGCCAGAGGAAGGACGCTCACATGTGACACAGCCAAAATACTGACCGCACTGTTCTCAAATATAACATCTCTGGAT
Organism: Mola mola; assembly: GCA_001698575.1. Taxonomy (NCBI): domain Eukaryota; kingdom Metazoa; phylum Chordata; class Actinopteri; order Tetraodontiformes; family Molidae; genus Mola; species Mola mola. Next base: position 1,253,858 of record KV751330.1, on the reverse strand, counting down.
GCAGATACTCGCAGGTAGAGCTGGATCTAAATCTGGCCTCAAGTCTCAGTGGCTCTCTGAGAGAGCTCAAAATCATCGAAATCAAGGCTCGGGCTACAATCCCCTGCTTCATAAAGCTGATTTTAACTAACTTCCCACATCTTTAAACATATAGAAATACACGCAGCGGGAAGAAATCTGGTGAAAATAACTTTTCCATTCCGTGCTCCTCTGGGAAAACTCTGCTTAGTGAGAAGAAGGCTGACCAGCTCTGCATCGGACTATTGTCTGCACGGGGGTGCTGGGTGTAAATGCACTATTTATATCCTCCGAGGAATGTCTTCAAAGCGCTCCTACTGCTGGCTGGCACCTCGCCAAAGACAATCACACCATTTGAGGGGTAAGGTGCTTCAAAAGACTTTTCCAGTTAAACTTTGATCAAGTGTCTTTTGCGAAGTGGCAGCTGTTGAAACGCCATCAAGGGAAACGGGAGCGAGGTTGGTTGTTTTCCTCCTCACTTTATTCATGAGCAGAATTAGACCTTAGTGAAGAATGAAGCCACGCCTCGAAAGGATCTGTAAACTCTTGAAACGAATGAGGTGTCTGGGGCGAGGAGAGCTAAAATTAGCTGTCATCTAGGCATTGGAGAATTACCAGGATGGAAGCGGTACTATGTCGGGACACGTGTGTGCTGATGCGGTGCTGCTGCGTTCGCGCCACAGGTGGCCTGATTTCTCCTGACGCTTGTTATGTCAACCAAGAGGGAAATTTCTACATGGATTCTCATATGTAATTTTCCTCCTGATTTGTTGCTGATGACTTTCTGACAAGGCATGAAATTCCCTTGTCAAATCTTACTTCCAAATTCAATTTTCTTTCCAATCAACTGCTTCATTGCGGCATAATTCCCCAATGCATCTCTCCTCACACACCTCAGCTCTGCTACACCTTTAGGTTCAAGCTGAGAGACTTAGAACAACAGCGTCAGGCTCAGTATCTTGATTTTAGCTTGAAAGTGCAATCCTGTTCAATGCATTTGTACTCGTTGATAAACAAAGTTGGGGACCAGTTCTGGAACACAGGAAGGTTTGATGACTCTCAAATCTCCTCCTAAAGGCTTAATGGAAGCAACAGACAACTGACAGGACAGAGTCAGAACATTTCCTGCTGTGGGATGCAGAGGGATACTTTGTCCAGGCCCTTTGTAAATATAGGAAGAGGAGCAGAGGGTCAGGATGCTAGGATTGTTTACAGGCGTCAAGCTGTGGGGAGGCTATCAGCAGTCAGAGTAGTCGCAGGAGATGTGGTTAGAAATGTTTCAAGATGGGCGCAGCACAGAAAAAAAGAGACTCAAGCGGTTGCTTGTGGTCGTGGCATCGGCAGGCAATTGCTTTTTTTTTTTTTTTCTTTTCAATTGTCTTTAACAAGATAAGGGTCGGAAGTGAGCACGGCAAAAACAGGCGTCTCCTCCGCGTATCTGGAGGAGAATAGCCAGTTTGTCATTAGAGTAAACCAGTGGGTGTGAGCGAGGCTGGGCTCAGAGTCTCCAGGCTGTTGTAAGATATCGCCTCCGTTAATCACAAACAACCTGCAAGTGATTTGAAGTGCCAAAGGAAATTTGAGCAGTGCCAGCGTGAAGTTGGCAGACAGGTCATCTGTGTCTTGAGTCCCTGCATGAAAACATGCAGATGTGTCTCTTCTGGAGCATGTGGAGATTCTGCTCACCATCAGAGTTACTGTGGTGTTCGAAATGTTGCAAAGTGTAAAAAAAAAAAAAAAAAAAGCAACTTTAAAGGAGGTGTCAGTTACAGGACATTCTGTATTTTTGTTATGTCAGCCCATGACAACATGAAAACCAACAATTATTTGATCCCGTTATCATCTGTGTATCAATAACCCAATAGAACTTACTGCAGAGACTTTCAACACGACGGATTCACACTGTTGCACTGGTTGACGTGTTCCTTTATCACAATCAGCACGTATTTAGTTTTATTTTTGTGCAAATCCCACATATACCATACTGCTGCCAGAAACAATCACTAGCAAGCAACAACCGAACTACTTTGTGTTCATCGGCAGCCGAAAATAGTTTGTAAAAATGTTCTTAGTCCTGCTTGAGTCAATTGCCCAGCTGTTTTAGATAATTCTTAAAATTAATTTATTTATTTGTTACATGTTTTAAAGCTGTAATATAATACATATAATATAGCTATAACAGAGTGTTGACTGATTCCTGGCTTGTTGAAAATTGAAGCTTTGGGTTAGACAATCGGGGAACAAGCGTCCTACAAATTGTTCTTCTGAAGTAAAAAGACACCGTCAAACTGGGGGCACTGGAAAGAGACGGACTAATGTATATTTTGTCGTTATATTGGATTCGTTTAACATTAGCATTGTAATTATGAAATAATTCCTGCCTCATCCTCCGAAACCCATTAACAATTTCTTAACGAGGTGATTGAACCAAAATTTATACACCTTCCCCTGGTTTGTTCATCTGGAAAAATAACTCTGGATTATGTTTCCTTATGTACTGTGTGTGCTGCAAAACTTTCACTCCCGAAAGATGCGTCTATGCTTCATGTATGGAATAATTTCCTCACTTGTTTGTGTGGCCTGTCTTGTTTGCTTTCCTACAGATAGAATGGTGAGAAAGCAAATGGTAGTCATTCAAAGAAAGGTGTGAATAAATCTTGTGCCCCTGTCTATAAGTACTCTATCCATCAGTTATTTGTATTCCTCACAAGTTGTAAAAATATTTGCATGCAACACGATTTCCCCCATTTTCATATCTTTGCTTGTTGAAATTAGTTAGCATACATGCATCAAATACATAACTGAACATTGACAGAATTTTTGCAGCTGTCCCTCTTCAAATTTACCTCGATAACGCGTTCCAATACCTCAGAAAACAGATGGTATTGTCACTGGAGTGTATAAGATTCTTTTAGCAATACCAGCAAATAATACATTCCACCGTTAAGAAATGGCAGAGAACAATTGGCAGTTTGAATGTTTTATTTGACGGACAAAATAGACTAAACTAATTAAAAATAGTGTATTAGACAAAAGTTGGAACCATCACAACTTAACAGACACACAATGAAATGTCCTCCATTTTGAAAGTGTCCCGACAGTCCGACCTCAGGGGTGGCTAAGCCCCAAGCAAAAGGGGAGATAGTTAAATGTCCTGAGGTCAGGTAAAGATCGGGGGAGGGGGAACCCCTGTGGGCACCGCTCCTTCTAGCTCCGGCCGTGCTGCTCCACTTCTACTGGCCTCTTTTTCTCTGGCTGACACTGCTCCTACTTATCCTTTATGGGCGTTAAGCCGACTCTTTCCACGCCCTGGCCCGCTGCTTCCGTGGTCCCACCAGCATCCCGTCTCAGCCTTGCCTCATTGGCCCGCGCCGTGGAAGATGTCGCTGGTCCCACAGTTTCTCCTTGGTCTCAATCTAGTTTATACGAGGAGATCCTGCTCCTACTCGTCACATCTCCTCTCCTACTCCCCACACCTGCCCGCAATCAGGTTTCTATAACCCGCCCAGTCCTCTCTCCACCAGTCCCGAGCTTCAGGGGTGTGGGAAGCAGTCACAGGTGAAGCTTGTTCGTCAACTAACTAGATCCACAGTCCAAACAGCAATTACAAAACAAACATGCAAAACAAACAGGTAAGTACACAAAAATCAATAAAGGACCAATAAAAATATATGAACACGCTAGAAAAATCACACTAAATATAAGACATGCAATGTTGGAATCTATCAGCTAGTGTGATTCTGACCTTTGACAGTATATTGTACAGATGGACAAAACTTGCGAAAAGTGGACAACAAAGCATTTTTCCCTGGAAAATGTATTGCTTTCATTTGTCTTTCTGCTTGTGGAGAGTGTAATCATCCCCGCCTGCACTATTTCATCTATTGCACATGTCTCCTCAGCTTTCTGTGTGAGATTAAATCTTTTGTTTCTGGTTTGGCATTCAGAGGCAATCTTTATTTGGATGCAAGTAAAATCGATCAGCTGTGACTCTTCGCATGGGATACCAACACCAGTCTGCCAGGGTAAAGTCCTGTGTCTGTCCTGACCCGTGCACAACCCCAAACCATGACCACAGGGACTTTCATGCTGGGTATTATACTACATGACTGGCATTAAATGACACACAGCAAACAAAGAAAAAATTATGGTGATTACATGCTCAGTTGCTGAAGACACCACTGTGATATTCGTACACCACCTGGTGAGACCAGGCCAATAGAGCTGATTCATTTTCAACAGAAATTTTGTGTGCTTTATCTCTGATGGAAGGTGCTATTCTTAGGACGCTGAAATGTTTTCCTGTCCCCCTGCTTTCCATTACCTCTCTTCCTATCATCGGTAAAAGCACACATCTATACATGCACCCCCTGCACTCTGCCATGTTTTTATGCCATTAAAAGGACACCTATGACCAGGAAATGAAAGGGTCCTACAAGGGTCCATCATGCATTTGCGGGTCACTGCTGAACATATCGAACCATGTAAGTATATTTAAAATCACCCTTGAAGGAATCCAAAAGGTCGTGTGACTAATATAATTCACTGTCAAGTTACCTAATGAAGTCACAAGTGCAAAGTGCCCACTTTGCAAAGGGAAACCATGAAGAATCAACCGCTTTTAGTGGCACATAAGCTGATGAGAAGGAAGGGTGGCTGCAGATACAGTACTTAGTGTGTCATTAAAGGGTCCTCATGCTCATTTCCGTGGGACAGAGTCGGTTGCACTTAACAAAAGAGCTGTGTTAATCATGCAGACTTGGGAGCTGTAGTCACTGTGGATCTTTTTGTTTCAGGAATAGCGAACAGGACCTGCGACGAGGTGCAAATGAGATGTAACCTGCTCTTCATGCTGGTACTCCATGGGGTACGTTATATACATGAGATACATGAGATACATGAGATACTGAAATACATGACATACATGAGAAAAAAAGAAAAAAACTATTTAAAAAAATAGCATCCATGCAAAATTCCTTAAATGTCATTATTTAATAAATAATTCGAGAAAATATAAAAGGAATTTCATAAATGGAATTTTATATTAAGTACTCAAATTCTTTTTTTCTTTTTTTTTTCAAACTGGAGTCCCCCCCCATACCAGGATGGTTTGACCCAACCTGGCATGCCACCTGTCAATCACCTGCAGCCGTGGAAACTAACGTAATGACGTAGCAGCGACGCTGCTGAAAACATTGTGTCATCACAAGACACAATGCGAAAAACCTCCACGACATCAGCCAAAGCCCTGGAGGCATCTTATACACTTTGAATCCCTACATTTTAGTGATGTGAAAGGTCTGCCATAAATTTAGTCGTGGAAATATTGGCAATTTAAAATGTTGGTAATTATTTTCTTCAAATGTAAGGAATTTTAAATTTTTTTGAGTTACAAGGTTTAAAAATCGGACACAGATGGTCCAACACTATGTTTTACTTCTTTTTTTCAACCGAAAATGCTTTGCGCTGGTTAGAGGGTTAGATCTGTCTCTGTCTGAGACTTTATTTGTTTAAATGAACTTAAAATACAGAAATCCTGTCCAAATAGTCTGTTTGTTGCCATCAGTTAGGAACTGTTGATATACTGGCACAGCTGTCTGGATCTCATAATCCAAGCAGAGACATGTTTTAAAGCTGCAGTAAGAAGAAGATAACATGCTTTTCCTCCTGTTCCTAGAAGTAGGATCAAATTTGCATCACTCAGGGAATTTGTGATTGGTTGTGTTCCAGTTTTGTATAGTGCAGTTGTTTAGGGACTTAAATTTGAAAATCCAGGAAGAATGTGGATAAAACTGTTTTGCAATTTATAGGGAAAAAATGATGCGATGGTCCCTCACGACACATCAGACATCGAAGGTACATTCTGGCATCAAAGAGGGACGCATGAGAAGCAACTTATAGCCAGCGGCATCAGTTTCAAATACCTTACAAGGATAACCTCATAGATCCATACAGGTGGAGTCATGGTTGAGTGGAGGCTCAGACATACGCGACAGCGACCCAGAAGATAGAAGTTCGTGTCCCATTTGAAGCCAAGCGTTGTCAGCCATGACATGATTTCTGTGCCTAAACTTAAACAAGCCTCACCGATTTTTGTACTTAAATTAAAGCAGACCTTTTGCATTAATAATGGACGCCGTGGATGCCGAAGGGCCTGTTGTGTGGAAGGGAAGGGAAAGCTTAATGCGTCTGCCGGCAACACCAGAGGGCTTTTTGCATCTCGATTTGCCATCAATAACTTTTGAGCTGGGATGAGAGAATGTAGCAGCTAAAAAACTCGATATGTCACTCAAAATATGATGTAGACCAAAAGAGATTAAATATTGAGTACAGCACTTACATTCACTTGATGGCCAAACATACAGCTCTAATTAAATGATAATATATCTACAAATCTAGTCTGTTTGCATTCCCCATGTCAACTTTATATGGATCAAAGGTGTTTACATACAGTATTAGTGAAATATGTACCTATACAGATGAACATAACTGATATCTCTAATATGACAAATGTGTAACTTTTTGGAATTAACAATCAATTAACAATTAACAAAGTTTAGTGGCTTTGACTGTATTTCCAGTCTGTATCTACCACCGTCTGCGCTCGAAAAATCTTTCACTTTAAACAAACTCAAGACTGTGAAATGACAAATTATCACTTTTCTCAAGGATGGGAATGAGCCAGCTGTTGGGACAGGAAGTAGTAAACGATGTGGGAAGCCTGGAAGAAGCTTCCTCAACCCTGACCTTAGACTTAGTGACCCTGAGCTGGATGGGGCCTAATGAGGCTGGACTCTGCAAGACAATCACCCATTGGAGATCTGGAAGCTCCGTATCTGCAACATGCATTCATTTATCATTGTGTGTGTACAGACGAGTCAGATACAGTGGTTAAGCGCTATTTTTATGATGCCAATCCAGATGCAGAATTGTGGAATGATAACTTCTGCAATAACTCATCCTTGCCCCCACCCGCTACTCCCCGCGGAAGACTTACAACAATCATCCTGTGATGACAAGTCCTCACAGGACTCTAACCTGGCCACAACCAGCAGAGTCATTTGGTTTTCCATCCTTTTATCTCATACCCTGGGTCCAGAATATTTCGGACCCCACAGCCAGGCCTTGCGGTCAACGCTCCCAAGCAACAGAGGAGGTGGAGTTACAAAAAGTAGCAACACAGACGGTGTACTGAAATACTGCAATCCCAAGGACGACAGGAAGTATGAATCAAAGAGAAAGGCTGACTGAAGGCGATTTCTGAGGAGAGAACAGCTGGACCCTTAGACGTAATGGAGATTGTCACAATTCCACTGTGGCATCAAAATAAAGCAAGAGGAAAAAATGCAGGAGTAATGAAATTTAGCTGAGGACACCCTAAGGAAATAGGCTAATGTCCCGCAGAGATTACAAACAAGTCCAAACAACGGCAATGTTTATTTACACAACACTTGACCCCTTTCTACGGCATCGATTCTGCTCTGTCACTCTCTGCTTATCCCTCTTGTCATCTATCCTCTTTACAAACCGACGCTTATGTTTGGTTTAAAAACAGATTTACATTCCAGGGCCATTTTTGTCACACAGTGTTTTCAGGGTCGCAATTATCCTCTCAAGCATCACCTCCTTATCAACATTCCTCAAAGGAAAATAGTTCACATGACACTAAGACTTGGCTCAGTTCTCTCCAGTCAGAGAGAATTTCTATTCCCTCTAACTATCAAATTAATACATTTTATAAGAATTACGATTAACCAGCCCATTTTAGAAGCTCAACTCTGACCCAGGCTACGCATACACCAGGCTCTATATTAGAGGATTTATCCTTGTACTTGGCAAGCTCTCTGGGAGGACGTTCATCTTCAGCCGAAATAACCACTGGTTCAGTTGATGTGGTAAACAATTCGGTGATAGATATCTGGTATTCGAAGGCTGTACAAGAACTTCCCAGATAAGCTCATTAATATTTTCAGGTGTTACTGGATAAAGACTCTGGGTGACCTATTGTAATGGATATTTTTGTTATTATTATTCACACTGACACTCACAGACGTTCACAGACGTTCCCAACAGCTGAAGATGTGGGATGAGAAAATATTTTGAAACTTGCATCTGTAGCTTGTCATGTTTTACACTTTCTGTTGTTGCTCTTTTCACATCAATTTGTATACCCCTGTATCTAATTACCTTATCTGCCATCTAGGCCGTATATAATCCTGTGTTTGATGAACTCTTTGTTGTTGCATGTTGCCCTGTGTCACCTGTTCCTGCCTGTTGTTTCCCTCGTGTATCTCTCCTGGTTGTTTTGGCATTGCTCTTTGGTGTTGTGATTTGGATTTATTTGCCTTCTCCATCTGATTCATGGTTTTGACCTCTGCCTGCCTCTATGCTCACCTCCCACAAGCCATTGTGGTTTTTTGGGGGGTTTTTTTGTATTTGATAAATAGAACAGGACTGCCCCTGGGGTCTGTGTAAAAGATCAGAAGGGTGTACTACAATGCGAGGTATGTGGAACAGAGCCAAAGTTTTCAGCCTTACAGAGGATTTCTTTTAACCTGGCTAGATCACCATGGTGATTCATGCCGTGAACATAACCGGGTTGGGACCAGATTATGTTCCAGGTTTCATCTTAAAATTGGCTATTAACAGCAGTTCCCTTTTCATTAACTCTATTCCCGATGATATTTTTCCGTGAGATACAGATTCTGGGCTGAGGAATATCATTAAAGGCTATAGTTAAAAACCTGCAGAGCTTGTTATATGTTTCTGATACGCTGCCGAGTCCATTAATACTGCTGGTACTGCAGTTAAAACAACACAAATCGATTCCTCCACAGGCATTTATCACAGATAATATTCAAATTATTAAAAACATTTTTACTTTGAGTTGTGATTTCAAGTGTTCAGTATGGGACAGACCTAAATGCAGTGTAAAATTTGAATCTCCTGCTTGAGTTTACAATGCAGTTGTCACATTAGTGACATATTACAAGTGTTCAAGATGAATGAAGCAGGCGGCACATGATCAGTTCATTTTGTCTAGAAGAGGAGTCAAATCAAGTGCAACACATTCCTTTTTTGGTGAATGGCACTGAATCTGAAGCTGAGAGCCCGAGTTAACAAAGACAGCTGATAATCTCTAACTAGAATTTCGGGTTTTGACAAGCCAGCTCTCACAAGGAAAGCCTGGCTCTGTTGAATCTGCATCACAGTAACACCCCTCTGGAAAAAAGAAAAATGAAACCCACAACTGTACCCTACCATTTTAGTGCTAATTATCATTTGACAATTAAAAGCTTGTCAAAAATATAAATTAAAAATATAGTAACTATACAGTGGATCAGCATGTAGTAGTTGGCCTTTGCAAATAATTCAGGTTCTTCACTCCTGAAGACAGACTTAAAATACTAAATACCAAATACTGGATAAATATGATGATGACTCCAGAATGTGTCCTACAAATTAGATTTTAAAGAGGGCTGCATTTTTCAGCCAGTGAAATGGGGCAGGGCTTGTGGGCCTACTAAAAGACTTGAAATTTGGACTTCATAAGGTCAAAATTGGGAGCAATTTCCTCTCACTGTTTCTCCTTGTTTTTTATACCCTGTCAAAAAAACAAACAAAAACGGGTTGTCCTTAGTTACTCTATAAGATATGTATTGGGGAGGTCAACCCAAAGGCAGACAGGAATTTTGGTAACTCTGCGCCAATTTAGGGAGTCAGCGTGATTCAAGGCCACACAGGAAAGCTCATGAACTTGCAGTATTTAAGAGGGGTCTCATAATGGAAGCCCTCAGATGCCAATGCCTACACAAATATTACACACACACACCTGTTGGCATCTCTTTCTCTGTGAGGACACGCATTCTGCAGCCCCAAACTTTAACGAGCCAATCCCAGATAAACGGTTAGGGTTGTGTCAGGATAGGCATCCAGCATAAAAACTGAGCCAAATCACAAATGTGAATCACAAAAAAAAAAAAAAAAAAAAGAAATAAACATTGGAAGAAACACTGGAGCAGGGTTCAAACTCTGCTATCATGGTGTGAATAGGACGAAAAATGGAGTAGGAGTATGCAAAGAATGTTGTAGAGGTGAAAAGTTTGTCGGAGAGGGTCTTGATTGTGAAGCTGGAAATTGAAGGTGTGATGATGAATGTTGTGGTTATGGCCCACAGGTTGGCTGTGAGATGATAAATTCTGGAGTGAGCTGGATAAAGTGGTAGAGCGTATGCACAGGGAAGAGAGAGTGGTAATTGGAGCAGACTTGAATGGGCATGTTGGTGAAGGAAACAGAGGTGATGAGGAGGTGATGGGCAGGTTTGGTGTCAAGGAAAAGAACCTGGAAGGACAGATGGTGAATACCTACTTCCAAAAGAGAGAAGAGCACAGGGTGACATATAAGAGTGAGGACAGGAGCACACAGGTGGACAACATTCTGTGTAGACGATGCGATCTGAAAGAGATTGGAGACTGCAAGGTGGTGATAGTAGAGAGTGTAGCCAGACACCATCGGATGGTCGTGTGTACGATGACTCTGGTGGTGAGGAAGAGGAAGACAGCAAAGGATGAGCAGAGGATCAAATGGTGGAAGCTGAAAAAGGAAAACTATTGTGAGGACTTCAGGTAGAGTTTGAGACAGGCTCTGGGTGGTCGTGAAGAACTGCCAGATGACTGGGTAACTACAGCAACAGTAATCAGGGTGACAGGCAGGGAGTTGTTTGGTGTGTCATCTGGACAGAGGAAGGATGATAAGGAGACTTGGTGGAGGAATAAAGCAGTACAGCAGAGTATTCAGAGGAGGAGTTTGGTGAGGAAGAAATGGGATAGTAAAAGAGTGGAAGAGAATAGAGAGGAATACAAGGAGATGCAACGTAAGGAAAAGAGGGAGGTGGCAAAGGCTAAACAGAAATCATATAATGAGCTGTATGTGAAGTCGGACACTAAGGAAGGAGAAAAGGATCTGTATCAACTGGCAAGGGAATGGGGTCGAGCATCGAGGTGGAGGTGGAGGTAGGATTGCCTGACGGATCGTCCCTGAGCCCCTTCTTGTTTACTATGGTGATGGACAGACTGACAGATGAGGTCAGGCAGGAATCTCTGTGGACGGCAATGTTTGCAGATGACATTGTGATCTGTGGTGAGAGCAGGGAGCATGTGGAAGAAAACCTGGAGAAGTGGAGGTATGAACTGGAAAGAAGAGGAATGAAAGTCAGTCATAGCAAGACAGAACACGTGTGTGAAAAAAAGGGAGACAAGTGGAACAGTGAAGTTACAGGAAGTAAAGGTGGAAAAGGTCCCTGAGTTTAAGTACTTGGGGTCAACTGTTCAGAGCAACAGGGAGTGTGGTAAAGAGATGAAGAAGCAAGAGCAGGCAGGGTGGAGTGGGTGGAGAAAAGTGTCAGGAGTAATCAGTGACAAAAGAGTAGCAGCAAAAGCAACATGAAAGGTTCACAAGAGGGTAGTGAGACCAGCAATGTTGTATGACAGGAGAAAGAATTGGATGTGGCAGAATTAAAGATGTGGAGCTTCTCTTTGTGAGTGAGGAGGATGGACAGGATTAGGAATGAGCACATCAGAGGGACAGCACAGGTCTGACGTTTTGGAGACAAAGTTAAAGAAGCCAGATTGAGATGGGTTGGACATGTGCAGAGGAGGGACAGTGAATATATTGATAAAAGGATGTTCAAGATGGAGCTACCAGGCAGGAGGCAAAGAGGAAGACCAAAGAGGAGATATATGGATGCGGTGAGACAGGATATTCAAATAGTTGGTGTGAGAGAAGAAGATACAGAGGACAGGGAAAGATGGAGGAAGATGATTCGCTTTGGTGACTCCTAGAAAAACCTAGGTAAAGCTGGAAGAAGAAGAAGAAGGAGAAGAAGAAGAAGAAGAACAAAAATAAGACATGCACACAGAAACACACACTCCAGCACCTCCATCTTGTTTCCTTCACACTAATCCTAAAACCACAGATTGACCCTCAAAAAGTCCTTTACAGCTGAGTAGACCAGTCAAAATGTCCTCACAAACATAGCAAGCCATGCCTACACGCATACACTCATTTAATCCACAACACCTACATTACCAATTCATCACAAGGAAAAGTTAGAGGGAGATGTAGTAGATCAAGGGAATCCCTCTGATCTTGTATTCTGCAAAGTTCAGAGTATAAAACCCAAGAAGGTTTGAAATGATGGGTAAGTCACTAAAAGATGGATGCTACAGCTCTGCATTTGCCTAAAAGTCCCAGAGGCTACCAACTGAGGACCAAGTTTTAGCACCATTAAGAAAATAAGTGCAAGAAAATAATTCATGAATTAATTTTCCTAATTTATCCAGTCACACAAGACAATAACATTAAAGAATGGTTGGTGTATTGTTGGTGACAGTAACTTTGACATGTTGCTGTTACGTGAATATAAAGTAAATGCTATGATAACTGCTGGTTAAATGAATGGACAGAATCTCTCTTCTGCTCTTGGGAGCCATGTGTCATGGGACAGAGCTCATTCCAGAGTAGAGAGTGGACGGTGAAAAGAGGGGAAGGACAGAGATACAGAGAAATGCACTCAAACAGCTAAACGTGTACGAGTAAAAAAGGAGGGAAGGTGTGGTAATAGGATGTTACCAGATAACATTGTGAGGTAGTTATTGGTGGGGGAAAAAAAGCTGTTTATTTCTGTTGCTTTGTGTTTTGTTGCATTGTAACATCTGATGAGGTCAAACTGTCCTAGAGAAAAAAATTCCAAACTTGAGTAATTCTCATTAAAAAAAAGATGCATTTTATGAAATTGTAGAGACTTAGTGTCTCAATACCTTAATGAAAAATACCGACTTCTCTTTTAGATGCCAATGGCTAATGAGAAGATATGATTTAAGGGTTTCTCAGATTCAAAGATTTTTTTTTTAGCTATACCCCCCTCCATGCACAGAACATATTATAAACATATTATTTAAGATTTCAACTCATTGTGTTTATGAAATGATTGTATCATATTGTTTGACATTAACAGTGTTTAATCACTGTGCATCCATTTTTCACATTTGAAGAGGAACCAGATGTACCATATGTTTAAAGCATCACAACAGGGCCAAAGAATGTCATAACCCTCTTGTTTGGTCAAATCTCACTAGTGCTGTCTGGGATCTCATGTTGAATTTAACAATATGACCTTTAGTTAATTTGGCTTCATTAGGCTTCTCTACTGTCACTGGTAAACAAAGCTGAATGTGCAGTTTGTTTTGGTGGTGGGATGTTATTTTATTTTTTGTTTTTTTTAAAATCACTAAAAAATTCTGTCTGACCTTTATTCATGATGCCCCCACTGGGCCAACAATTTTATTTATTTGTTCACCCGTGTGACGCGCGGAGTCTGGACCCACAAGCAGACACAGGAAGCTCAGAAGTTAAAGTACAAATCAAAATTTATTTAACAGAAACAAGATTCGAAACCGAACAAAATAATAAAAGAACACCAGGGCTGGACACGGCTGTGGTGGCTGAGCTCTCCAGTTCAGGCAGGGCGTGCAAGAAACAAGACGTTCTGGCGACGAGCAGATCAGGATCTGTGTCTTAAATACACCCCCTGATGACGAATCAGGAACAGCTGCGGGTAATCCACTCAGCACACCTGAAACGCTTCCAGCCCTGAAACGAAGTAACACAAAACCACAACACCGGAGAAAGAACGAAACACAACTACCAAAATAAAAGCAGAGAACGGAACCATGACAGCCAGTGTGAGAAGCTATTAATAAATATCAGTTTCATGTTTTCAAAGAGCCAGATTTTCAAATATGATCTGTGCTGTAAATGAATGTGACACCCAGATGGCAACAATCCCATAGTGTGTTATAACAGAAATCCTGTCTTATTTAGCAGATCTGTGACAGCAAACGGTTCCTCTGTCGGGTAAAGTTAGGTTACCCTGGTAGGTGGCATTATTTCACAGCATTTTAAACACAGATGTTGCACAGACACAAACACAGAGAGGACTCACATCAGCTTGTTCTCTGTCGAAGACAACCGATGAAACAAAATAACATTAGTTAATGTAGTAATAAGCATTTACTAACACTTACTGTGCCAACTAATCATTTACTAACAGCTGTAACATGGTAGTTTGACTTATTGACTGAAGCCTGAGTTCATAATTAAAGGAGAAGCTCAAGAGTGTGCCCAATTTAATTAGCAATCCTTAAGGGTTATTCCACAGTGTCAAATTAGCCAAAGAGGTATAAATTATTGGTATAATGCTCTCTCATGCCTGTCCCTCCTGCTCTGTCTTGTTCATTTGTTTAAATCCATACTATTAAGTCTCATTGATTTAGATAAACAAATGGTTAGTTTAGGTTAATGAATGCTTTTTTAAGGTAAAGGTTAGGTAGCCAGTATACAGTATTCAATTGTTGATCATTTGACACTGCTGTGCTATCTGATGTAAAATGGTTTGGTTAGAAGTAACATGAACACTGTTAGTAAGTGAGTATATGACACATTAATGAACTGTTAGTAAATGCTTTTTAAACGCATTAACTATTAATTATTGTACCGTTATTGTTAAGTGCGAGCAGGAAGCCTAATGTAACTCATGTGGTCACTGAGCATGCTTTTAGCATCCAAATTTAGGAGGGGAATGTCTTCACTTGAGAGAAGTGCCCAGTATCAATGCGACACTCGCAGCATGTTGCATTCCTCAGAAAATTGGTTTAGATCCACATGACCCACCTGATAGAGAGTCTTCAGCCCCCTCTACACCTGGCATTAAAATGTGTGTTGTATGATCAGACTACAATCAGAGAGCATAAGACCTCACGAAAGTACAGGTGTAAATACACTCGAAAAGTTTTGAGTACGGATTGCGATCCGATCCGCCAAACCACGTCTGAAGGTGGTTGGGGACGCACTGTGGACACATTCAACACAAGTCTAAACGTGAATATATCTCCAATCCACATAGAACAACTTAACAAAAGCATGATGCCACTACTTCCGCTGCTTTGAAAAGCAGGCAGGAGTCCTTACAACAGCACAACTTCACACGACTTCTGCCTGACTGCCCATCATGGGAAATAGCACAGCACCAGTGTAACGATTAATGCACACAGCAAACAGCTTGAGAACAATGGCCATACAGTTCTCAGCAGATTTGAGACGGTTCAGCCTGCTGCCAGAAATGTATATTCAGCAGAGGAGCATGATCGGATAGCGACTGGACGCCAGAGACGCATGTTAACACCTGGTGTACATGTATGTGGTGAAACACCATGCAATTGCCACCCGATAACAAAAAAAGGCATTTTAATGCCAAATGTAAAGGAGGCCTTCAGGCTGGAGATGATATTGATAAGGCACACCCACCACAGCCCAAAAACTAAGGTGGCCATAAGTACAGAGAACTGACACCTTGTAATATTTGTAAGGCTCTAAGGCATTATGTTGTTAATTTTTGCTTGATGTGCCTCTATATTCTCTATATCAGAACGTTTGCTGTGCCCTCAAGTGGTAGCTTATGGCAGCTGGGTGATAAGAAGTCAGGTAGAACCAGCAGATAATCTGAGTTCACTGATCCCCACTACTTTGTATTAGTGAATGTAGCCAAACACTGAACCTTTTGTGGAGTTTTAGTCTCATTTCCTCTCCAGTCTCCAACAAAAGTGGGACAGATTGCATTGCACCTGCATAAGTTTTTATATTTTATATGTTACCAGAGTAACTCAAAAAGTTGTTGGTGAATTGTCATTAAATTTTTTGCATGCGAAGATATTATCCCAAGGTAAAAATAGTTACATTTGGGGAGATCAGTTCAGACATGGGTATAACTCAAAAGGTTTTATGATATTTGTTGTGGAAGTAGGATTCAGGTCAAGAAACCGACCGTTTACATATCTACATATACACAATGTGATGACTATATGATATAGGTGTTGACAAATCATCATGTTTTAGACTCATTTCACCAAATACAGCAGTTACCCCACAACAAAACCTTAGTTCAACACAGAGCAGTGGTATTTGAGTGTTTATTTTTGGGGCAATTTCAGTTGATTAGGAAAGGTATGTACTCTACTGAGTGCTTTCTCACTTGTTTTTACTTTGTGTTGGCTGCACATAGTGAGTTGCTATTGCTTCTCAATCTCTTTTCATCACATGGAATTTTTTATTCTTATTTTTGAATCCTCCACTTATTCTCTTTAGGCTACCTTTCCATTCCAGTCCTCAGCAAAGGGACTGAAGCACAGCAGATCTCCACTCAAGAATAATGGCTGGCTCTCTGGGGGCACTGGGTAACAGAGGGTTCAGGCTCAATCAAAGCCTGAGTTACAGCTGCTCACAACTTAAGCTCGTTAAAATGTACCTGCATCAGTGAAAAACAATGTCTAAATGGTCAACAGTATATGCTCAGAAACTGTCATACGATCACCTAATGAAAGATTTTCTCTGTGGAAACTCCTGCCACTGCTGAAAGTGTTTTGTAAAAATACAGTTAATTAGAATCACATTTACAGTTTTTTCCTTTGGCTGTTTTTTTATATTGGTAACAATTTATTTTATTTGTATCATGTGTTTGTGTGTGTGTGTGTGTGTGTGTGTGTGTGTACAAATGTTATCATATAGTTCTGGTGGGTGGGAGGTTTATATTTGTTTATCATCAAGAAAAGTTACTCTTCAAAGTTACTGTATTATGCCTTGAGACCTTTGATGTGGGGCCATTTGAACACCTGTTAGTGTGATTTAGCATAAATTCGCCATAGTCTCATTAACAGAAGAATTTCTAAATCAGTGATGTCCAAGTGTTCCCCATGGCTGATGAGAAACACCTGTACTTTTGTCAACTCTTGAATATGACATTTACCATAGTCCACCCTATCCTGTCATTAAATATTAAATACATAAAGAAAAAGAATTTTTAAGGAATTTAAAAGTTACAGGAGACCACAACTATGACATCATGTATGTAGTTTATAACATGATGTGTAAATGAAGTGTAAATGGCCCAAATAATGTATAATTTCTTATTTTCATTTATTAATTCTCATTTTATAAAGCCGATTCTTTTATTTTGAAAGGGTTCAAATCTAGATTTAAAAAAGAGACAAAAAACAGAGGAAAAGTGTGCGCATTAATAATTAATAAAAAATATTGTGTTTTATTTTGCTTTCTCACTAGCTTTCAGGTTGTGTTTTTCACAATGTTTTGATGAACGTTTATCAAGGTGCCAAAGTATGACCATTGAAGCCTTTTTTAAATATCAGTATTATTCAAAGTTTTATTCATATCACACCAAACCAACCCAAAAAGGATCAGGTTGCAGCCAAGCGTTTCCCATCATGCTTTAAGTCTTCTGCCTCATTCAGCAGGGAGCAAATGCAGCAGCCAGCTCGAAAAAACCGCGGCTTTCATGATCTTGTGAGATTACTGTCGCCCGCTCACACATGTCATAATAGATTTCCATGGAGGCCTGGCTGACCTCAAACAACACTATCGTGCTCACAAAAATGGGCTGGTCACATAAATGGAAAGATGTAAAGCCTGAAAGCATAAAGTCTGCAGTCACATCTACTGTCACAACAGCATGGAGGAATAAAATCTGTAGATGAGTTTCAGAGTGAAACAATGCAGAGTTTGAGGAAATGCTCCTCTGTTTACACTGGACTCTCTTGTGAGGTGATGATTTGACACATCATCCTCTTCTCTGCTGCTGGAGCTGAAGATTCGTGTCACACTGGATTATTACAATGATGGCTCCTTGTGCTCTTACTATAAATTATGTATTAGATATATGGCTCAGAATGCAAAGCCCAACAATTTTTGACAATGCCCAGATTTAAATAAAAATCCTGCAGCCGGGAGATGCAGTTGGAATGTTGAGGAGCTCACCCAGACTGGATGTAGTTTTCCTGCAGATGTATTGAAGAAGATGATGGAAACTCATACATGGGCTTTGCCATTGTTGAGCTTTTAACACAACACACAGCTCTGTAATGGTCATCGCATGCAGTATTGATGCATAAAGGGTGTTAGTCAGGCCCCTGAGAAGAGTGTGCATTGAAGGCAATGCCAAAATTAGGCCCTGAGGCTTTGTCATTAGATGTGACTACCTCTGAAATTTCCTGAAGTAGATGAGATAGGCAGGGAAAGTACTGTGAATAAACTGGAAAGAAGACAAAAAATAAAAGATTACACCACCTCACTGAATACAAGAAGGGGTGTTTATAACGCAAGTATTCCTTGTGTTCCTTGTGTATCCCACATAGAAAAACCTACACCAGATAACAGTGAGGTTCAGTCGGTTCCACTTTCTACAGTTTCCAGGATAAAATTCAGTCAATCAATCAGACTTTGTTTGTATTGCAATTTCCATACAAATAGATGTAGCTCAAAGTGCTTCCTATAGTAAAACAATATCCTGTCATCAAACCCCCACTTGCACACAACTCATTCAATATAATCAAATCAAATCAAATCAAATTTTATTTGTATAGCCTGAAATCACAATTTACACATTATCTCACTGGGCTTTGACAAACTGTACAGATGTGACATCCTCTGCCCTTAGACCCTCGAACCGGGTGAGGAAAAACTTAAAAAAACCCTAAACAGGGAAAATAAGAAACCTCAGGAAGAACCACAGACGAGGGATCCTTCTTCCTAGGACGGACAGACGTGCAATAAATGTCACTTGTACAGAACACAAAAACATGATAATAACAGTTCACTTAGAATGCATAAAACATCCATGAGTCCCAGAGTCTGTGGATTCTATAAATCCGGATGTATGGGAAGTGTAGTGATCCAGACGCAGGTGGACTCTGTTGGTCCAGGAGTCGTTGTACTCCATGTTGGAAGATCTGAGTGTTGCTGAGTCCAAGAGTATATATAGAGAATATAGCAAAACGATAGGGGCTGTATGGGTTAATACAGGAGTTCAGAGACAGGGATTAAGGAAGTGCGATCGTTAAGGGCTGCCCACACCAGGAACAACATCAGCGACCACAGAAACATTCTAGCCTAACACTAGGACAGAATAAAAAACTCATCCCAGACGGTGTGACTGTGATGTAGAAGCATTTTTGTGTTTGATTTCCTTGTTTCAGCTGTAGCGAAGCAGCTTTAATGAACCTGATGTACACAACCTGGCCAGATCAAACCTATGATCAATAGTGTGTGTCGGTGGAGCGTTTAGCTACAAAGGCTCAAATAATAAAGTATAATAATGATATCTGTTGGATTTGCCTACCACTTTCTGTGTGTAGAACATACTGTAAATGAAGCTTCCAGGCCTTAACTCTTCATTATTTCCAAAGTTCAGTGGGGGGCGCTTCCACTGGTTGCAAAACAATCCGCCCCACTAGGCTGGCTGAAACTTTTGTTGTAGCATTGTCATTCTTTTATCTTATTTAGCTAATGCTGATGCTTAGCACAGCAAACGGAGTCAAATGCTAGTGATTGTCATGCTGGTGCGTGTTTCAGTCCATAGTTTGTCAGCCAGATCTACCTCTCACACCTCCCCTTCAGTCACAATATGTACCGACCACCAGAGAAGCCAGTCTCAAGGTTTCAAAACGTGTTCAGAATCCAATGGGTGCATGCAGACAACTAGTTGCTAATATGGTCATTATGTCAGCTTCATGATATCTCTCACATGTTGTTGCATGTCAGCCAAGTGTCTTAAAACAGAGACACTGTGTGGTTCTGCAGCATTACTGAAGTGTTATGCTTTGCATAAATCTTCATGATATATGAAAGTGAGTTACTTATTATTGTGTATTTTAAAAGTATAAGCCTCCACTAAGTAATGTTTATAGAGCTGCCGTTCAGGCAGTGCTGCCTGTGAGAAAAGATAACATGTAGTACAATTAATATTCAGTGCACTACTGTCTGACATTTTAGATTTACTTAAGACACCCAAAGCTGGATTACAAAAAAGTCTTTTTATTAGCTTCACACCTAAAAATGAGGCCTTCAATAAACACACAAATGATGGCCTCACTCGCAGTCAGACACATGGATTTATGGCTGACCTCAGTTTCTCTCAGGCACCTCGTTCACAAACACACAGAGAACTTTTGGAGGAAATGCTTGTTAGCGTCAAAGGCTCCAGAGTTTGAGAATGCATTTTCAGCTCTCCAGCACGTCTCTGCTGCGGGAGAGAGAGAGAGAGAGAGAGAGCTCAGCGTTAATGAAGTCGAGTCACAGTCTAAAGGGAGCGTTGAACTTGAAACATAACATAGCATGCTTGCCTTCAGGGAGAATATTATTTACCTCTCTGGCTTGGCTTCTCTGATACTGATTGATTTGCTTAACTGGCCCTCAAACAGGAATCCCCATTAGTCCTGAAGCATATCCAGATGTTCCTATATATCACTAATCCTATGAGATGCTATACACCAGCTCTTGTGGCACCGGCACTAAGATGTGGGTGATGTTGGCAAGGCTCCCTGTTTTTCTTCAGCACTCCAGATAAACCTGCAGCTACTCTCTTGTTCAAGCTTTAGCCACTGAAGGTCCTGTTTCTTTCTCAGCACATTTCTGCTTAAGTGCTTGTCATTGAAACCTTACTACCAGTCTTCTAAATTGAAAGAATAAATCTATTGTCCATCATCAGCATCACTGTGATATATCAAAACTACAAAAATTGATTGACGATTGTCTGGGTACAAAGACTCCTTGGTTAAGTTTATAATAAGGTCAAGAACATTAAGAACCTGATCAAATCAACTCAGTATAATCTGTCCATCCAGACCTCTTCTCTACAAGGTTTTAATTCCAACACATGTGCAAAAGTTGTTTTAGGAATTGGAATAAAAACATATTTTTGGTTGTAATATACCTTTAATAAGCCTTAGCTCCTATTTAGAGACTCTCAAACTAATTTTATTCAAGACATTTTCTCCAGATTTACCCATACAGAAATGTAATACATGACATATTGTACAGTATGTGTCTCTACATCCCAAGAGATATTGCCATATATGTTGCATACCGGGTGATATACTAATATCACATCTTGTATATACTGTATCTTCTGGATATATGAAGATATACTGAAAGTTTATATCATATATTAAATACTCATAGTAGAATTTGTATGTGTACATATATTCCAAATTACTACAGCTGCTCTGCTATTTGCAGATGACGTGGTCCTGTTGGCCTTATCGCACAGTGACCTCCAGCTCTCACTGGGACGGTTTGCAGCCAAGTGTGAAGCTGCGGGGATGAGGATCAGCACCTCTAAATCTGAGGCCATGGTTCTCAGCCGGAAAAAGGTGATTTGCCCACTCCGTGTCGGGGGAGAGTCGCTTCCCCAATTGGAGGAGTTCAAGTATCTCGGGGTCTTGTTCATGAGTGAGGGGAAAATGGAGCGGCAGATTGACAGACGGATTGGGGCAGCGTCGACAGCGATGTGGATGCTGAAACGGTCTGTTGTGGTGAAGAGAGAGCTGAACCAGAAGGCAAAGCTTTCAATTTACAGGTCAATCTACGTCCCAACTCTCACCTATGGTCATGAGCTCTGGGTAGTGACTGAAAGAATGAGATCACGAATACAAGCGGCAGAAATGAGCTTTCTTCGCAGGGTGGCTGGGCTCAGCCTTAGAGATAGGGTGAGGAGCTCGGACATCTGGGAGAGGCTCAGAGTAGAGCCGCTGCTCCTCCGCGTTGAGAGGAGCCGGTTGAGGTGGTTCGGGCATCTCCTGGACGTCTCCCTGGGGAGGTGTTTCGGGCATGCCCATCCGGGAGGAGACCCCGGGGCAGACCAAGGACACGCTGGAGAGATTATATCTCTAGGCTGGCTTGGGAACGTCTTGGTGTCCCCCCGGAGGAGTTGGTGGCAGTGGCCTGGGAGAGGAACAGCTGGATCTCCCTGCTCAAACCCGGACCCGGATAAGCGGCAGAAAGCAAAACAAAACAAAATATATGATTCTCCCTGTGTCTGCATGGGTTCCTTCCAGATATATAGACATACATATTTATATGGGACAGACATATATGTCAATATATAAAACTCTACCGA